>LZPO01008904.1:0-13124 GCA_001675575.1 Neotoma lepida | reverse complement strand
GCAGCTGCACTCATGTTATAGGTCAGTGGTTCTAAACCTGTGGGTCATGACCCCTTTGGCGGTCTAATGACCTTTTTCACAGGGGTTACCTAAGACCATCAGAAAACAAAAACATTTATATTACTGTTCATAACAGTAGCAAAATTACAGTTTCGTAGTAGCAATGAAAATACTTTCATGNTTGGGGGTCACCACAACAGGAGGAACTGTATTAAAGGGTTGAAGCATTAGAAAGGTTGAGAACCACTGTGATAGGTGAACATGTCCTTGAGCTCCACCTGCACAATTCCAAAACCCTCCCCATTTTATATAATGGAATGACCATTGATTCCTTAATGTCAAAGGTGTTCTGTCACTGAGAAACCAAAGAGCTGTTTTCACACAAGGTAACACTTATTTATGGTTTTGTCAAAGTCTGTGTTGTTGGAGAAATGGANTTGTTTTGTCATATAAAAAGAAATGGTCCTTGATTTTTTTTAAAAAAATTTTTCTGGGTGTATTTATTTATTTATTTATTTATTTATTTATTTATTTATTTATTTATTTATTGAAAGAGAGATCAATGAAGGTGGATGGGTAGGGAGTTTGGGAGGATCCGGGAGAAGTTGTGTGAGAGGAAAGAGTATGATAAACCACATCATATGAAAAAAAACTTTTAAGTAAAAAGGGAAAGAAATATTCTTCACACCTATATCTGAACCCCAGAGTTTACATTCACTTTTATATCAGTAGTTAAAAAAGAGAAGAAAAGAACACATTCTCGTGACTTTTCTCCATCTTCTGTTCATATGAGTTGAAAATGGCCTCAGCAAATAAGCACATTTGCAAATTTCCATTTCTTCAGCAGAACGTGAGTGCACCTGGAGCTCTCTTTCAAGTTAATAGGGGCCCTAATGTAAGCTGGCTATNCAAAGCGCTAAGCGGAGCTGGCACATGATCACAGCCTTCTCTGTATGTGGCCTTTGGAAGGTACGGTGGTGGGGGGGATGTACGTGAAGGCTTCATGTTCAATTTCCTTCTTTAGGAGAGTCAAACAGTGCCCACATGGTCTCATAAAATCCTTCATTCAAATTTCTCCAAGATTGAAAAAGCAGGGTCCGTAGTGACCTTACTTATGGAAAACCTGTATGAAACTAGTCAATTGTAGTTTGGAAGTAGGGACAATGGGTGAAGAATGCCACAGTTAGCATGTTTTTAGTTGAATATATATATATATATATACATATATATATATATGTGTGTGTGTGTGTGTGTGTTTAGAAAAATATACTTCAGTGTTTTATTTTCTTAAAAATTGTAAGAGCTCTTTGATGGTTTTTGCTCCTAGAAACCTGACACACTTGTCACGCATGCAGCAAACTCCCCTAACATGCATATATTGGCTCTGTCAACAATGGCCATCACTTGCAATGAACCCTCCAATTTCCTCGTGGATAGAATTTCTAATTTTTNAACTCCCAAGGGAGGTAGACATTGGACACACATCAATTTTGAAACATTCCACTGCTTTCAAACTGCAAGCTTGCAATTATTAGCATTGTTATTCTTTATTTCATGCATTTCATGGTGCATGTATTAAGTACTNGTCATATGCTAAGGACCAAGCTGGTCAGTGCACGCTCAGTGAAAGACAAGCAAAAAAGAGAAAAACTACTAGAAATTTAGAAATGAGATATGTCAGAACAAAGAAAAATGTAAGGACTCACTTGTGGAAATGGAAATACAAAATGACCCATATTATTACTATAGTGCTCCCACTCACTTTTGAGGACCCAGAAACTTGGACATAGCTCAGAATTCATGAAATGCACCAGGAACTCATACATTTTGGTCCATGGATGAATATCTGGTCATCACTTCATTCTATGCACAAAATATCCACCATTTGGTAATTAGAGTGGTTTTTGTCTCTACATGGAGAACAATATCCTGAGTANTGGAAACGAAAGGAAAAGTGTAGAAGGGGAAGTAACATGGAATGGGCAGGAACTGTCAGTTGAACCAGTAAGNGGATCAGAGGTTCACTTGGCCATCTTGTGCAGAGGGTTGACTGTCAAGAAAGAGAACTTTGTGTCTAAGGGCAAAGCTGATGCAATTTACACAAAGAAGGAAAAGACAGGGTGAGAACAGTCTTTAGAACAGCGAAATAAACATAATATTGTTTGGGGAGTTGCCTATTTTACCAAAAGGTGGGAATTTAGCTGTTATCTGATTTAGCAGATTTAAGGATAGTTTGTATCTGACTCAGGGTCTTTGGAACAATTTGACCAGTGTGCCCTAATTCATTATTTCTTTTGAACACACAGGCACACACACAAATAACAACAATAAACAAAATAAAAACCAACCCAAACAAACCAAACAAACAAATAAACCACAACTAAGTTATAACCATCTGTAAAAAAATTTAAAGATTTCTTTCTTTTTTCCAGAATGATGGTATAACCAATGGACTACCTTGGGGAGAATAACTAGATTCTTCACTACAGAGATTAATCAAAGGGGAATGAGGGGCTTGGAGAGAGGACTCAGCGGTTAAGAACACTTGCTACACTTCCAGAGAACCTGGGTTTGGTTTCCAGCTCACACATGGTAGCACACAACCACCTGTACCTACAGTTCCAGAGGATCCAGTGGCCTCTGGCTTCCAAGAGCACACACAGGGAGATGGTACACATAAACCCACATAGGCACACACACAAAAAATGAAAATAATAAATACATTTAAGAAGGGAGGAATGAACCTAAAAACAGAAAAAAAGTTTTGTTACTTTCTGAATAACATAAAGTCAATCAAAATATGCATACACAGAAGTAGAAGTAGGAAAGCAAAGAACTTGTGTCAGATTCTAAAGGCAAAGGTAGAAGAAAGCTCAATGCACCACAGGATTGGGAAATTCCTCTATTGAAACTTTGCCAAGCTCTGGCCAGATTCCCACTCTTGNTTGTAAAACTTTATTTGGCTTATGCTCCTTGATCTGGATGCGGGGATCTTCCAAGAAAAAGTGTGTATGTGTGATTTGGCCGCTGATGCCTCTGCAAGCTTGGGAAGGTGGGCAGAGCTCCCTGCCTAAGTCTTCTGTACAGACCCTCCTGAGCTTACTTGGCTTTTGTGCCTTCCTGTTTCAACCAACACGTTGGTGCAAAGATCCCACCAAGATACAAGAGGCTGCTGGAGGAGTCCTTGAAGGAAGAAAACGATTTTTAAGGCTCATTATGCTATAGATTCTGAGTTACTGGATCAGTCCAACACTAAGAACCACCTCTGGATGGTGTGAGATTTCTTAGCTGTGTGCAGCAACTTTTAACTTCTAGAAAACTGTTCAGATATGAACCTTATTGCTGCTCTTCCCACTGTCTTCCTTGGAAGAAATTTTATGCTCACTGGACAACTTACAGAGTAATAAAGGAACAAGAGTGAAAGAGAGAGAATAAATAGAAGTGTGCAGGTCACTAGAGCAAAGATAACATTAAATTCCCACACAATAACTATGAAGGTAATTTGCTTGGGATTGCGGGGTTACTCAGGCTTCCATAGGGGCTGCATTTGTTTTCTTATCAACAGATATGACATTGCTTCGCTCAAGTGTTTCCCACAGAGCAGAAAGAAGCCACATAAACTGCAACCACAGTCAGCTGTTCAAACACGTGACAGCCATTTGGTGATGAATGGTTGATATAATTAGGATCCATTTCTGGTTATTGGCATGCCAAGCCAGGGGCACAGGGTGCTTTTCCAAGTAGGGAAAGGAAAAGCCAAAGGCAACTATTAGAAGAAGCTATTATACAATTTTGAGCTAACATATGGAATCAATAGGCAACATGAGCAGCTGTGCTGGGCTGTAGAAAGGGCTGAAATAGTGTACTCATGCTGTAACCAATAAAACGAATTATTGACTAAAGGAGAAAGCATGTGTGTGGAGAGAGGTTGTGCAACAGCAGGGTGCAGAGATGCATTTAATCTCAGGGAATAGAGTCCTAGGAAACAAACTGTTTCCTGGTTTTCTTCTTGATTGACAGTAGGAACAAGCAAAAGCCAGCATTGGAGGAAAGGTCTGGAACCAAAGATGTGTGGTTAATTTCCATCTCCAAGTTCACTAGCAGTGCGGACACATCCTCTGCTAGAAGCCAGATATATAAGAGTGGGGAGGCTTTGCTAGTACACAGTGCAGCCTACGTGCATCCAAATGAGCATGCCAGGATACCTCAGAACACCCCAGAGTTACGAAAAGAGAAGGAAGAAAACCCATAATAGAGAAAGGGCCTGTACTACCTACATACAGGGTGATCTGTTCCTAAAGAACTCTAATTTGCCTACTAACACATTCATTACCCTACTAATCAAAATAAAAATGCCTTTTTGATGCTGACAAAAGAAAATATTAGTACCTTGTCCTTTATTTGCTTATATGAGCATTCACTGGGGAAGTGAGTAGCTCAGATTGAATTTCCTACGTGTGCCATGACTTCTGAACTATAGCACTATGCAAAAGCACTCAATCCCCTGACTTGGCCATCTGTAAAACAGAAATAACACTACCCCCAAATAACCAGGCAAATTTAGTGGGGCAGCAACTACAAATATATGGAGGCATGTAAAGTATTTCAAATTTCTTCAAAGGAAACTAAATACATGTTTCAAACTGTGTATGTATTATTGCTGGGAATAATTGTGTTTACATCAGTCTTCTACAATAAATAACTATTGTTTTCTTTTAAAAATGGCAATTTTGTCTTCTTTATAGTGTTCATAATAATTCACATTTTTAAAGCTTTGAAGTCACCCCTATCTAAAGCAGTAGACAAAGCATTTGCAAGACAAACTCCTTCTCTCTACTGCTGAGCAGGCTATATTGTGCCTTGGCAGTCATTTTCTGTGCCTTTTGCACAAGACACATGACCATGTCAAGCTAAAGACTCTCATTCAAATGAGAACCACATTTAAAAAAAAATCAAATAGGGTACTTTCTGTGCTCAAGCAAGCAGAGCCCTGCACCTGTGTTTAGAAAGTATAAAACTCAGAGGTTGTAATCACACTCTGGAACAAGAGAATATTGCCCATGTACTGGGCATCTTTGAACCTCTTCATCAACTTTCTGTGTTTTCTCGCCTAAAGCCATCATTGAAGAGCCTCATAATCCCCCAAAATACTAACACTAGAGAGTCAGTAAACAAGTTGTTAAAAAATAATTGAAACTCTCATTTCCACTGCCCATTCGGCAACTTTCTTTGCATCTAATTTCTCCTCATTGTGTAGTTGTACAGTGTGGATAGAGTACAGAAACTCAGCATAATATCATAGCAAGTAAATCAAGGCCACCAAACTCTTAAGTTATTTATAGAAGTGTTGTGTTGCAGTTTCCTCCAAGATTAAAACTTTCCATCTTGAAGGGAAATGCCTTAAGACATAGGGTGTGAAAAACAAACTGAACCAACAAGATATCTTAAAACAGGATGTTTATGGGAAGGAAAACCACATGTTTTTTTCATGTGAGGTGAAGCCTTCTATCACGTGCTCTTAAGCTTGGGAAGTAAACAATTCAAAATAGCTTCAGGAAGTTCCTGAAACTGATCAGATTCACTGAGTTCCTCTCTCCCAAAGCATATGTAAGCGATAAAGACTGATGTTAGGCACATACTAACCAAGTTGCCTAGAAGACTCTCAGACAACAGAACTGTTTGGAAGAAAGGGCTCAACCTGGAAGAAGTAGAGACCAGCTGAACAGTCTGGAAGAAACAAGGGCAACTTAATTGCTTAGAAGAAACAAAGACCAGAGAGACCAACTGAACTATCTNGAAAGGTCAGACTCCAACCTGTTGAGTTGCCTACAGGCTGAATCTCCCCCAGCTTTCCAACTTTCCTAAGATGACAGACATCTGAGGGTGGGTTTTGGTGATGCAATTGTCTTTGAGTCATTTCTGGTACTATAACTAAACAGTCACCCATATTCCTGTTCNTAACCTCAATAAAACTCATTTGTTCACTAACATGAACTTTAGTGGTATCCTTACTTAGGTCATTGCTTTCCTATCTGGAATGAGTAGGTATTTGTTCACCTTCCCCCAGGAATAGTGTCACACAAGAAGGGGTTGTGAGAAGTCTTGTCACAGCTAGTATTGACAGCTTCAGATTCTCATTTTTGACCTATAGATCCATTATTGCACGTTGTTCTGGGACATTCATGGAATTTCAAATGAGTTTCTCCTCTTCTGTGAGAAATAGGATACCGTTGTGGTTTGAATAGGAATGGCCCTTATAGACTCATGTGTTTGAATGCTTGGCCATAGGGAGTGGTGCTATTAGAAGATGCGGCCTTGTTGGAGTAGGTGTGACCTTGTTGGAGGAAGTGTGTCACTGAGGAGGCAGGGCTCGAGGTCTCATATATGCTCAAGCTATGCCCTGTATGACTGTCTTCACTCTGCTGCCTGTAGATCAAGGCGTAGAGCTCTCAGTTCCTTCTCCAGCACCATGTCTGCCTGCATGTTGCCATGTCCCACCATGATGATAATGGACTAAACCTCTGAAACTATAAGCCAGCCCCAAATTAAATGTTTTCCTTTATAAGAGTTGCCATGGTCATTGTGTCTCTTCACAGCAATAAACCCCTAAGACAGATGCATTCCCTATCTTAAATGATATTTGGTTTCTGTATAAAATATATGTATGTTCTGCCCACCCATAAGGATAAAGGTCCTTAAAGAAATAAAGATAAAACTGAAAGTTTCTGATATTGGGAAATGCTGACTAAATCAACTCAAGTATTTGTTCTGGATTCAGTAACACCCTAAAAGATGCCCACCGTGTAATTCAGCTTTGATCTTGCTGAGAAATTTGCTTATGAAAGAAATACTTCAGTATCTATTTACTCTGAGTGAGAAACTGTGCAGAATTGAATTGCAAGACTCCTAACATCAGAATGGTCCCCTGTCTATTCCATGCCTCGTCTAACAATCCTCAGCCCATCCTGGATTCTCAGAGGGAGCAATAAATCATATAAAGTCCTCACATTCCTCCAGATGCCTCTGTCACTATACACAAGGCTTCATTCATTCATGGAAGATTTTCAAAAAGGTGGCCAAATCATAATCATTGTTCTATTCAATATGCTGATGAAACAGGAACAAACAGTAAGAAATAAAGACAGCAGTCTTTCCTTCTAGGCATTTATGGTCCAGCTGGGCTTGATCACTGTCTGAGATGACAATGTCTAAAACATATCTGACTAATTTGTTTTGTTTTGTGTTTTTACCACATAGTGAAATACTTTTTAATGTACTTCTTAGTCAGTTAAAGTGCTAGTTTATTTTGTGTGTGATTTCCTTTTTTCACAAAGAGTAAAACTTTATGTGCTTGGCACATATATACCTCACCTAATTTTATTTTCTTTATGTTGACATAAAAAATTTTCTTTATGTTGAAGTCCAAGGGACTTCAGTTGCTTAAGTAACTATCACCATTCTGGTCTTTCCTATGTTTTTGTAACCTGTCCCACATTTCAGCATCCTCTCAAGATCTGGCTTGAGTCATATTTTAGAGGACTTCTTGTTGGTCTTTCTAATTATACTCCACNTCTTTAGAACTCAAACTCTTATTCACTGAATTAATAGTGGTCAGTATTGCAAACTGACTCTGTTCTGCCCATTACGGTGGTAGGGACAGAATGGCAGGATCGAAGAGGCAGCTTTCTATACCATCAAGTTCCTATGTCATAAATGTCTTTCACAAGTCCTTCTTAGTACCAGATCCCTGACAAAAGACAAGGAGGAGAGGAGGTGACAATGCTACTTAAGTTTNAAACCCAGGACTGAACTTGGAGAAAGGCTTCAATAGCTGATGGGTGACTGTGGAGAGGGATTTTCCTCACTCTCACAAATCTCAGAGTTCTAACACAAGAGACACTCTCACTTACACCAAGAAGGTTTAGTCCCATGTATTTCTTAACCATGATAAGAAGGCACAAAATATAAGACTCATACAAAGCACCCAAAAAGATAACAGCTCAGGAAATGCATCCTCCCCATCAATTTCATAGAGTAGATAAGATGGGAGGGGAAAGGTGAATAAAATAATTAAATATTCAGGAGTTAATAGAATGAATTTTCAGATTAAGAAAAAAGGTACTTAGCATCAAGGAGTTAAAATGATTAAAAATTGTGTAAATTGTCATGAAATTGGGGTAAAATAAAATACCAGAATTCTCCAGAGAAGAAATATCTGAAGCCATATGAGGAGAATCAGAAGTCATTGTGGACTTGGACTTCTCTGGGCAGCATCACTGAAAGCAGAAAACAGTGAGATCAAGCACTTTGAAATTCTAAAGGTAACTCATTTCTAGCTTAGAATTCTGTCACCAGATGAACCATGCACAAACTGTAGAACAAATCAAAATTCTCTGCATACATAGAAGTTTCAATAATCTGCATCATTCTTATGAAACTGTGAGAACTTACATGATACTTAAATGGAAGGATTGCATCAACTCAGAGGGGTCACTGTGGGGAAGGACTAGAGAGAGGTCGGGTGTCAGTATGCTGAGTACACACGCTTGGACCAAGTGCTTTCCCTCTGGAAACCTGGCCTTCTGCTTCTGTGAAGCATGACAGTGACGGAAAACACAACATGGTCTCCGGGAAGACTAAATGAGATAGCATGCAACATTCCAAGTATTGTGGTCACCCTGGTAACTCCAATATGTTCCTCCTCATAAACCTTCCCTTAGTTCTCTCTCAGTGTTAATTTTTCATTGAAAAATTACTTGAAATGATCATTACTGTATCTGTGACACATGTAAAATCCGGTCTGAAGCTGGAGAGCTGGCTCAACTTGATAAGTGCTTGCTGTGCAACCTAGAGTGCTTGAGTTGAGATGCTCCAGCATGCCCATATGAATCCAGGCACAGCAAGGAGCTTCTGTCACCCCAGCACAGAAGATGTGGAGATGGTGTGTCCCCGAGCTTGCTGGCCAAATGGTCTAGCTGAAACTGTGATTTCCAGGTTTGGTGAAAGGCCTCTTCTCAAAAAAGTAAATCTGGGGACCGGCAAAATGACTCGGCAGATAAAGGTGCCTGCCAAGACTAATGTAATGACCTGAGTTCAGTCATAAGAACCCACAGGATGAAAGGACAAAACTAACTCACAAAAGTTGTCACTGACCTCTATACACACATACCCGATGACACTAATCACTCTCTCTCTCTCTCTCTCTCTCTCTCTCTCTCTCTCTCTCACACACACACACACACACACACACACAAAATAAAAATAAGTTTAAAAACCCACAAAGTCAGCAGCAGTTGATGAAGATATCTGGTATCGACTTCTGGCCTCCACACATGCATACACTCATGCACACACACAGTGACACACAAATCTGGTTTCAAGTTGAAATTGAATCTTAACTTCTCATTCAGGCAGTGTACAAAAGTGCCAGTACGTAAGAGGTCAGCTTGACACAACCGGAGTCATCTGAGAGGAGGGAACATCAATTAATAAAATGCCTCTAGGAGAGGCATTATTGGACTGTAAGCAGACAAGCCTCTAGGGTCTTTTTTTAACAAGTGATTGTTGTGAGAGGAGCCAGTACATTGTGGGTGGGGCCATTATTGAGCTGGTGGTCCTAGGGTCTAGAAGAAAGCAGACTGAGCAAACCACGATGGAGCAAGCCAGTAAGCAGCACCCCTCCATGGCATCTGCATCAGCTCCTGCCTCCAGGTTCCTGTCCTGTTTCATCTCTTGCCATGACTTCCTTCAGTGATGGTCTACAATGTAGAAGTGTAAGATAAATAAACCCTTTCCTCCACAATTTGCTTTGAGTCATGATATTTCATCACAGCAATAGCAACCCTAACTAGGACAGTTACCTTAAAGTCTGTGTCTTGTATGAGAAGGATCACTTGTATTCTTTAAGTGTATATGGTGGCTTATATTTAAGACATGTGAGGCATTTCTAGTGGAGATCTCTCTTGTTCTCCAAGATGAAGAGGTCTGTATATGTCACATTGCAAACATTCATACCAGCTTATATTTCTCTTATTTACTGAAAACATGGTAAAATAGCACCATTCTCAGAGCTGATTACCAGTCTGTGTTACCCTTCCTTCCTTTTTAATTTTTTTCTGGAGCCTACCTCAGGATATTGGAAATGAAAATTTAATAAAAATATACAAAAGCCAATGTGTTGTTCAAAGAAATTTAATCTATATGTTCTGATTCATTTCCATTAAGATCATCAAAATGTTACTTTATAGGAACCATGTTAAATACAAGGAGACTCCTGTGTCATTTAAGATGTATTTTATTTTTATTACAAAGCTCTCTCTCTGTTGCCTCGTTGTAAACACACCCTGCAGTTGGAGACAAGCTTCATCCCTCTGTCCAAACGGGCTTGTTTCATGCTGAATCGAGCTTCCTTTAGCTGATAGCTTCATCTCACTTTACACACAAGTTCTCTTTCAGATTTAGGGGCTAAATGGTGGATTCTCTCNGTCCTTGTTTTACCAGGAAGCTGAACACAGACACATCCTTCACTCTCTGCTGAACACTCCCCTCGCTGTCTTACCTGCAGAAGCTGCTAGTTAGGTAAATGGCTCTGGAGTTCCTTAAGACACGTGTAGAGCTGAAGCCATTGTGATTGCACGGGAACCTACCTCACTCCTGGGGTGGGATTCTCAGAAAATGTCTACCTCTCAGCATCCTCACTTTCCCCCACCATCCCAGGGGTTCTCCATAGAGACGGGTTTATCCCAATTTAATTGTGAACAAAGCAGAAGTGAGAATGGCACTATTCCAGAAGTCCACAGCATGGTAAAGTTTAAAATACAAGTTAAATAGGCCATTGGAAGTGAAAACACTGAAAATGAGTTCTTTGACTTGATAGTAGGGGTAATTGTTTCCCTCCAAGTAAAACTCCCCACACTGCCACATTACATTTTTGTCTCATTTAAATACATTAATAATAGTTTTAAAAATGCAGTATACTGCTTTGTCAGAACATGGTCCAAGAATGGAATCCTAGCAGGAGAATTCTTAGTGCTTGCAAGAAAACAAGACAAGAGTCTTATGATCTCAGTTTCTTAGTTTCAAAAACACACAATTGTTCTTGGATTGTGCTTCCTTGCCTCTTCTAGGTATAGTGGGTAGGAGTGAGTTCACTTCAGATACTCATTATAGCTGACCATTGTTATTTGTTTATATGCTTCTATGGAAAAACATGTTTTTGCCTCATGTGGCTTGTCTTCCATGTGTGTCTTGCTCTTGTAATTGTACAGTTTATTCATATGGCCCCTCTTAACCCTCAGAGTATAAATTGTCTGATGCTCTGAATAAAGTTGGCTATTGTATGAGACTTTAATCTACCTCGTTTATCAAATCCATTCCCCCAGGTCCCACTGCCTCTAGGGTGGTAAATACTACTTCTCTGCTGCTTGATTTAAAAAGAAACTTCTGTGATTATTGTTAACCCAAGAGAACCTGAAGGACATTCTTCTGTGAACTTGATCCATTTGGATTTTATCTACCAAGTATCTATGAATTTATACCTGTGAATGTACAGAGAACAATGGTGATTCAGGACTGCTAATATCTTCTGTATCACATAATTATTACAATATATTTGTCCCAATTAGAACACTGAGTATANCTTCTCATATGCTCGTCCTCTGAGTATTGGAAACCATAGCAGCACATGTAGTAACTGCCTTTTCAAAAACATTGTGGGTGAAGTAAATCTTTCTCTTTCTGCTTCAATGGTGTTGGCTTAGTGATAAGGATTCTAATGGTGAGTGTGGCTGCTTAGGGAGTACTTAGCACACCCCAGGCATTGTACTTAACAGTTTACATGTTTCATATGATGTGATCTTCCCAGGATGTTGTGAATTAGTTACAATCTTTTATTTTTACAAATATTAAGACCAAAGAGCCTTCTTTTAACAGTTACACACAGTGTGATTACCCTTACCATCCCACCTACAATCAACAGTGTGTTTTCCACAATATTGGCTTGTGGCTCAGCCAAGGACTTGTTTGGCATTAGGAAGGTGGAATTGAAAGATGTTAGATGGTAAAATTGTTCTTTTTCAGACCCATGCAAGTGTTCCTATTTCCCGTATGGTTGCCATACATGCTTGGAGACATCACCTGCTCTGCATGCTGCACACAGGAACTGTTCCACCTCTTTGTAGATGAAGAAGTAGAGGCACGTGTCCTAACTCACTTGTCCATAAAGCTGTGAGGCAGAGCCAGCCACATTGTGCTTCCAAAGCCCACACACTAAAAAATTTCTCTTCACTATTCTCAGATGGTATCTCCATTGGCTAACAAGCCTTTGAAATCATGAGTCACTTTAAAATACAAGCAGAGGGTAATAGTCTGCTGATCCAGTTCTATTTTTCCACTCAACTGTGGTCTGAAAGTATCCAATAGAAAATTCTAGAAATAATTTGTGAGTTTCCAAAGACTTTTGTGGTGTTATATTGTCATATCTGTTTGCTATAGTTTAGATCTAGATTGTCCTCACAAAAGTTCACAGTCACCAGGCCTTTGTGGAAGTGGTAAAACCCATGGGAAGTGAGGCTTAATTGAAGTGAGACCAAAGGGGCTGCACTTGCGGGAACTGTGTGACTTCAGCACCTCATGTCTCAGGTTTTGCTTCTCAGATATCACCAGGTGAGCAGAGCTCCTCAGCCTGCACTCCTTCTGTGAAGGTTCTGTGTTGTCTTAGACCTGAAGCAACAAGAGCAAGGGAGCAAACAATACACGCACACACATTTGAATACACGCACACACACAAAGGATTGAACTCACATCGTTAGGCTTCTACAGGCTTGTGCCTGACTTTAATCCTCAGGACCCACATAGAAGGTAGACAGAAAGAGCTCACTTCATAAAATTGCCACAGTGTGTGGAAAATTAAATTAATAAGAGTTGTTACAGTATAATCTAGCCTATCTCACTCTAGTTTACATGCAATGCATGAACTTAAGATGTCATTCACAGCGTTCACCTATAAAATTATTATTGTGATGTGACAGATCCCTGAAAGCAGGAGCTGAGTCTTTCCTCCTCTCAAGACAATTTTCTCAGAGTTCTATTCCAATGATGGAAAGCTAAGGTTTCCATTTTATTAC
>LZPO01008903.1:7820-36943 GCA_001675575.1 Neotoma lepida | reverse complement strand
AGAGTAGAAAACAGATTGTACAAATTGAGAAATGATGCCATTATGCACTAGCTGTAAGCTGCATGCGACTCCCATTAGATACATCATCTTGTCAAGTTATGTTATAGGTAACTATTTTCTTTCTCTCTGGAAAGGGTGCAAAGTGTTCAAGTAAACAGTTTGATATTATTTATTTTGGAGCCCTAGGTCCTCAAGAAGGACCACTTTAGAAAGGGTGCCTGTANAAAGAGTGTCCTACAAAGGGTGCCCTTGTGAAAGGATAAATTAGTGAATGAACAGCGACACACATGAAGAAATGAGTTCGTGAGCTGATGATGATTATCCAGAGGGCAAAACCCTCCATGACTTCAAAATTACAAGAGGAAAGGGAAAAGAATCTAATTTTAATGAACACCTATGAATGTCACACTTAATCCCCATAGGAGTTTGGTCGTTCCATTTCCATTTCACAAGGTAGAAACTGAGGACCAGATAGGTTAAGTGGTCTGACAATTCAAATGTTTACATCCATATCTCTGCTTATCCTACTNCTAACATCTACTGGACAAATGGCTGCACATGTTGAAGAGGAGAGCAGTATATCCTGGCCTACTGATAGAGGGAAGAGCACTGTTCAGTTATTTTCCCACCTGTAAATTTAGCTCACAGGTACTGACGGAGCCTGACACTGCACTAGGCATCAAATCAATATGCTTATTTAAGGTTGGGAACAAGCGGCTTTGCCTGACACAGGTGCCCGAAGTCAGAGCATTGGACCACAAGAGGCCTCCCACTGAATGATGGGCTCACTTCCCCAGGCTCCTGTGTGATGGGAAATGGAGACCATCTGCTCCTTATCAGGGCATGAGCTCCAGTTCAAGTTAATGCCATGCCAAGCCCTTCATTTTCTCGTTGCAAAGACAGAGAGGGGCACAAAATGCAGCATCTATAGCATGCCAGCCACACGTGTGCCTCATTCAACACTGGCATAAGCCAGTGAAGTCACCACTGAGGAAACAGTGACACAGAAAGAGACTGAGGGACATGCCCCNGGCCATANCTAGAAAGTTTAGGAGCAGAAAATTATAAAAGGGATGTCTAACTACAAAGCTGAGGCTAGTGATTATGGTGCTGGAGTGGACACTGGCGGCTTTGCAAAACACTTTACGCATGCATTCACACACACACACACACACACACACACACACACACACACACACACACACACACACACACACACACATTTCATAACATGACCTCACTCTTGTGAGTTCAGTACAGATAGATGGGTGGATAGCCAGGGTCTCTACCTGCCAGGCAAGATAGCATTATTCTTGAATTAATTAAGCATGAATTCCCTATATTTGAGTGTCACAGAAAATTCCCTATCTTAAAGAATAAAATGTCTATTGCAGACAGAAACTGCTCCAGGCTATGCTCTAACGACTTCAGGGCTGCAGGATAGGGGTAGGAAGAAGCATTGAGGGACACTGAAGCAGATGTCACAGCTCAAATATTGATGTGGCAGGTGTACAGTGCAAATAATGAACAGCAGTAGAAATAATTAGCAGCAGCAGCAAGAATGAGAGCCTCCCTTGATGGTGACTATTAGACACCGCTGTAGGCACCCTTCCCTTATGAACCTATTAATCCCCTCATAGAAAGTCTGTTTCATGGATTGTAAAAATTACAAAAATGCAATGAGGACAGCAAGATGGTTCAGCAGGTAGGAGTCCTTGAAGCCAGGCCTGACAATTTGAGTTTAATCCACACATGTGTGCATATATGTGCATGCATATACAAATAAATACGTGTAAGTAAAAGTTAAAAATAAGGAAAATGCAATGCATAGCTACCAAACAACTAACCCAATGCCACACAGCTAATAAGGGACAAAGGACCTGAACTCGGGCAATCTGGATCTGGAACCCACTGTAAAATACTCTATTATGCTGCTTACTAATACCAGCAGGAAAGAGAGTAGGTNGAGGGAATTATTTTTTTAAGAATAAAATGATCATTGGTACCTGTCATTCAGTATCAATGTCAGAGAAGCAAGAGTAAATTGGAAAGGGAACGTTGTATATCCAAAAAGACAGTCACTATTTGTGCCCTTCTAAGGTGTGGGCACTTCACTAGTCATAGCAAACGTGCTTGAAGGCCACAATTTCTTACATGCTGCCTCTCTGCATCTTCTCGTGGAGAACAGCAGGTCCCAGGCTGTGGGCTCTCCACTTCTCTAGGCAGCCTTCCTGTTGTCTGTTCCTTCTGATTGCAAGGACTTTTTTTGACATGGAGTTAAAAATCTTTCCTACTCGGCATCTCTCCCTCTGCCTGCCTTCCCCTGAAGAGCCTCCCACTTCTCCTGTAATCACTGAGAGATTAATCCCTCTTCCCCATGACAGCCCTTCACATATTTTGATCACTGGGATGATTTCTGAGCTGACATANATCTCATCCCATCTAATGAGAGTGATAAAGAGGGTACCACGCTCATGGGCAGATTATAACTGCTGAGGCCTCTGCACTTGGGCAACCCCGGCTCCTCTTCCCAACCCCAGGGTAGACATGGAGGCTCTGAGACCCTAACTCCACTCTCCTCCTTGGAGCTTCCAGATCTATTCCTGGGCTATGTGCCTCTACTTCATCTTCTTCTTCTCTTGTTACCTGAGCACAGGAGGGGATTCGCAGGGCAATTCATCAAAACTGAGGCAAATTATCCACAGTTTTGTTCTGATTTGAATAGGTAATGCTCTACAGAAAAACATATAAGGAACCTAAAAGGTAAAATTTGTGGGTAATTTTATTGTTTCATAATTTATAATTTTGCTAAAGAACATCAGGTGATTTCAAGATGAGAGGCAAAATATTTCAAACTTCCAAGCTTGAAATGAGAAATACNAAATCCATCTCTTGCTTTCAAGTGGCAGTTTTCACTCCTGTGTCCATGCCACATCACTCACCTAACTCCATGACTGCACCCACCCCAAGAGCTTCTGAGATTGTGGGCTGGGATGCAACCCATGAAGTTCTTTTTTAACACTGTTTAGCGGTTCTCAACTGATGCTGCTGCTGCTGGTCTGGGTACCACGTCCAGAGAACCATTGTTGTGGAACATTCACAGTGTGCCCATCAACACAAGGGGGGACATTTTCTNCCTCCAGTTTCTTTGTCTCTGAACTGGAGCCCTGGTGAGTTTTTCTGTAAGACTTTCCTCAGCACCTTCATTCTCCCATCTCCACTGTCAGCAATCCCATCTGGGTGAGCATGAATTATAAGACTTTCTCTGCCACCAGGCAACCCACCTTCCTGGAACTGCAAAAGTGAGACTCCTTTCCACCCACTCTGTCGTTTCACTGTAGTGTGGGGATGCTCACCTTAATTTTCACTCTCTAGTCAGAAGCCAACATGTATGAGCTGATGATTCATAAAAGCCTATACTATCTACAGAGGGCTAGTCACTGAGCACCTCAGGTCACCTCAAGTCATGGTGAACAGCTGGGAAGACAAGGCAAAATCTTCCATAGGATGAGACTAGGCCTGATGCTGGGTATGGCAATAGCCACACCATTTAGCCCCACCATGAACTAGAAAATGCGTATAGTCCTGCATATGCCCATGCTGGCTCCCAGCAGTCTCCAGTAGGAAAGAACTGGAGCATCACTATACAGTAAGGTTCCAGGTACAGTGAAAACTCAAAAAGCCCAGCCTATGATAACATTATAGCTATGTAGAGTATAATAATAGTCTAGCTAAGTGATTGTGGGCATGCTTTGAACTTCCAGGCCATAGTTTCCTTATCTTTGGTGTATGTATAATAAACATGTATTATCAAAAAATTACTCTGAAAATTAACTGGGATACTCCATATAATATATTTAAAATAATAGCAANGCACAAAGAATGCACTCAAACATTTTCATGTAGAGATACAACATTAAATGTAGAGATACAACATTAATTAACCAGAACTCTGTACCTTCTTCTGCCTGTTATTTCCCCTATGAATCCTATGTCACTAGAATGGACAATGCCTGGTCTATTTTTATACATCCAGTATGTAGCTCTAGCACCTGAAACACAGTAACTTATCATTAAATGTTTGTTGAGTCAATTAAATAGATGAATAAATGGCTGAGAAACTATTGAGGTAATTTATTACTGATGTATATACTTCCTTAAATATATGCACATTACTTAAGTATATATATAGAAAATCATGTAATCACAATATATCATTACCAAGATAATTAACATAAAATCATGCTTATACCCTAAACAGTAAAGTAAAATTATAGAAAACAAAGTGCCGTGTACACTGTGATTGAACTAATGGAGAAATGTCTACCTCTGAGTTATAACTGGAAATTTATACAACGGATGCATAGTATTGATTCATTGAGCTTTACTGAGTGACAAAACTTGGAGGGACCAGCAAAGCAGGCTCTGTGACCATCTTATATGAGATTATAATCCAGCCCTACCATTTCCTAGCTGTGGGACTCTGAGCTAGGACTCTGAGAGTTCAGTAGACCTCAGTCTCCTCCGCAAACAGGAAAAAAATCCTCAAGATCAACATCAGGAGGTTATCACGAACAAATTGAAACAAATGGTGCTTACATTCTTGTAAGAGAATTTGCAGGGAGAAAGACAAATTATATATAAATTTATATATATAATTAGATAATTATATATATATAATTATCTAATTATAATCTCAAACATGAAAAGGAGGAGAATTTGGGACTTATTTTTTATACTATTCCTTAAATTGGTTATAGTGCACAGCTCCGTTTGCAAAGGCTGTCCTAAAATCCNGCCTACCCCAAGCACCAAGTCAGNTCCCCTGCCCATGCCCTCCTGCAGAGGACTAGTTGATCTCCCACAGGCTGTCCTAATTCAGCCAAAACACCTGCAGGGCTGTAAAGGACAAGTGCGCAGAGCTGAAGCAGAGGGATGTTTGCCTCCAGCCTTACAGCACTAAATTCTTTGATGATTTCAAGGAGAGAATGCTCATGAAACCCCTGTGGAAGTATGTGTAATTCTGTCAAAATTATCGAGGATATTTGTCCTGGCAAGAAATGGAAAATTCATAGGCTAGGAAGAGAATTAAAACATCTCTGGGGCTTGGGATACTGTCCAGTGATACAGAGCTTGCCTAGCATTAGTAAGTCCCTGGGTTTCATTCCAAGGGAAAAAGAGAAAGCAAGAGTGAGAGTGAGAGCAAGATTGAGAGCGAGAGAGGGGGGAAGACAGACAGACGGACGGACAGACAGACAGATGCACAGACAGGCAGGCAGGCACCTGTGGCCAGGAACTCAGGAGCTGGAGGTCTATCTAGTTGCACCAGGAACAGCTTGAGTTTCTCATTTTGTCATAATTTGATGGGACTAGTCCACATATCTGAGGCCCGCACCTGCCAAGGCTGTGTATACGTTAGACTTTAAAGAGTCAACCCTGGACCCGGTAGGAGGACACGGGCAAGCTAAAAGCTGGAAGGGAAGGGAAGCCAGCACAGCCTTAGACATGCAGCCATCAGGAGTGTGGAGATCTAGATTGGAGTAAGGGGACAGTGGTCATGTCTCATCATTACCCACACAGGTGTTGGTTTGTGAGCAACTTTGAAAGTTCAAGATTCAAGCTGCTACAGTCCTCTGCTTGTAATGTTGGGGATAATAATGATGGGAGTTCAAACAAGTGAGTATTTTGTTTGCTTAAAGATCTACCACCATTTTCCATGCTGATTTTGATTTCTTTCTCCCTTGTTGCTCTTTCTGGCTCAGAATTTAACCCTGACATTTTATTCATTTTGATATAACATGCATTTGTGGTAGTAACCACAAAAGGAGTGGCTGGACTTGTAGTACCTGGTCTTGCAGGGTACAGGATACTCTTGCAAGTGGTTCATGTGTCGACTCATTAAATCACAACACCACTGAGAGTGTGGAAGGCAGTTTGTGTCCACCAAAGACATTTTCCCATCTCCCTCATTTGCTTGTCTGTGTATCATGTTCCACACAGAGCAGAATAGTGTGGGCCATGCTAGGCTGAGATGTTAAGCTTCCGCTTTACATACGCCATGTTTTCAAGACTAGACCGATAGGCTGAAGGGGCCAAAACAGCACAGCCAACTGACGGGCTAAAGTAAGAGCATTCTGGGAAATGTGGAAAACGGAGTTTGTTCTCTACTTCCTTCCAACCATGCACAGACAGAAGATGCAAGAAACCCTCTCACAGGCGGGTGGGGATCATTCCCACTTACACTGTTGTATGTGAAAATACATATGCATTTTGATCTCTAAGAGGCAGACATGAGGATGAGGGGAGATTGTAGGACAGTTCCTCCCATTTAACCCTCTGAGTTCTCAGCAGTGAGGTTAGGGACAATCCCAATTAGCAACTGTCACCCAGCTTTCCTTTTAAACAGATGTTCTGTTCCTATCTCCCTCTAGAGAGAATAAAGACACATTTGAGGCAGACAAGGCAAAATGACAAGACCTCACTCAGATAATGAACATTCATTATCTCATTTTTAAGTTTCCAACATCTGTCCAGTTTGTAATGGTATGGAAATAGTCTCTCTGTCACCAGCTGGAGGCCCAGGCTCTGATATATAAAAACNCTAGTCAAGATCACAGAGCACACTCGCAGTCCATGTGGATGTACAGCTTGAACTTCAGATTTCAAACTCTAAACAATTCAAAGTTCAGTCCTTTGGGATGGGGCAAATAAGGGGGCTTATTTTGTTAGAAGAAACAGCAGTGATACAGCTGGCAGAATCACGCTGCAAACTGGGGTGAATTTGAGAATTCCTTATGTTCTGGGCACCTTCACGGCAGCTACTATGGACGGCCTCCCTGGGTGGAGGTTCGCTTTCTCAGTGTTCTGTGACTGCTCTACTTTGTAGCATTGCATTCACGGTATTTCTGGTTCCATCTCTTCCACAACGTGATGTAATCACTCTCCCTTCAAAAGATGGTGTACTCAATTACCTTTTGACTCTTGGCTGGTTCAAAGACTTCTTTGACCAATACGGTGTGGTAGAAATGACAAGCCCAGATATCCAAAACCTTTGGAAGGACAGTTTCTACTTTGTGCACTAGGAACATCAGCTACTGTGTGTGATTTCTGATTATGCTGAGACCACCACAGTGTGATGAACGGATAGACATACCAGCCATGAGTGGAGAGCATAGAGAGCAAGAGAACTGCTCATTAGATCAATTATTACTCTGAATGATGATTATTGCTATATGATCTCTGTCACAAGGGCTCATTCCCTGTGGAGTGTCCAACAACCAGGAAGGTGCTGATGCATACTAGACGTGCAAGGATCCTTTGGGGAAAAGACCTGTGCTATGACTGAACAAATCATTGCTCTGCTTGGCCCACAGCATGGACACCTGCGGTAACATTGCAATGTACACACAAGTGAGATGTCTCCACTCCAGACCACAGCCATCTATCCCCACATCTGCCTCCAACTCAAGAAATCCTAGCAGACTCCCGAGAAATACTGAAGCTAGCCAAATGGCAAGCCTTTCTTCTTCACAGGGCTGCTTTGAGATTTAAGAGAGCAGAGAAGGTTTGCTGATTTTTCACAGACTACATTGCTACAGACAGAATTTAATTAAACAGAGCCTTGCAGCAAAGAGTTCACTGCTCCCAGTCGCATGCAGTTATTTACCCTTTCTGACCCTTAGCAGAGAAGATGCAGGGGAAAGAGTCCAAGCTGGAGTGATGGAGCGTGAGGGAAGGGTTTCTCTAAAAGAAACCAGAGAGCCTTTGCAAGGCTGACAGAACCGGGCCAGGTCTGGCCGCGGTACCTTGGAGTCCTTTGTCTCCAGCCTCTTCCTGCCTTCATATTCTCACTGCCTTCATCTATACTCTGCTCTGCTCCTAACAGAAACGCTGCAGTGTCCTTTTGTATTCAGTGGACTCTGGCCCAGTGTGATCGTGCCATCCTCTTGCTGTTTGGAGCTATGCATACACAATCAATGCATATCTTATCCGGGCTTCCAGATTGCCTACAAAGTCTCCTTCCTCCTTAGCTCCCTTCTCTCCTAAAAGGTGAGCAGGGTTTCCTTTCCTTTCTGTGTTTTTCTTTCTTTTTGGTCATATTCTCACCAACACTCTTGCCCTGGTTTCTCCCAGGGGCAATTCTACTATTTTTTTTTTCCCAGTAAGACTTCATAGTTGACATCTAGATTCTAAGAATAAATGAGGGGCAGTATGGAAACCTGCAATGCTTTTGTGCCATAAGCACTTTTAGGAGAATGTGTTATTTAGACCGAAGGCTGCTGTCCAAGAACTATAAGGCAACACACTAAGATGCCAGAGGAAGGCAAAGTGGAAACAGGAAGAATCCCAATATGTGACGACATTTCTCAGCTACTGTACCAATTCTAAAATCAGCTACTTCTAGATTTTGCTATTATTTTTTTAGTCAAAATATATCATTGCCCCTACCTCTAATCTCTCTCATGCCCCCTTCCTCTCCCATTCCATTGCAAATTCATGCCTTTTATTTGTTAAGAAAATAAAAAAACTTGGTCCCAATTCTTCCATAATAATATGTTTTTGCACAGAAACACCTTTCCCACTTCCAGAGTGCTACAACTCCACATAGGAAATAAACTAGATAGTCAATCAGAATTCAATTGGGTGAATCAAGCTTTATCATCAGGGCCTCATATCCAAGCAATGTTGCCATTTTTCTCTTGGTAAGCCTCTGTAGACACAGAGCAAAGGAGAATAACTTCTAGGTGGCTTCCAACATCGTCTGCCACAGCCTTGAAATGCGAGTCAGATTTTGCCAAGAAGAGTAGTGAAGTGATGTCCAAAGGGCCCTACATTTGAGAGCATGGGGGTGTTTAAAGAATTATGGGGAAAGCAGAATATCGGACTATAAGGAATATTTTCTGATGGTTTGGGTGAAGCTGCTCATTCCTTCCCCTATGAGCACATTTTAAAAGGACTCTTATAATTCAGTCTTTTTATCCCCAACCACAGTAAACTATACCATACCATGTGTTATTATTCATATGGTATTAGCTTCCACTATCCAATGTCTGAAACATATTAACCACTCCAATAGCTGCCTATTGAACAAATGCATGAATGATATTCTCTCATTAGCAGTACCCCAGGACTCCAGATGCCATTGGGCAACCTGTGGTCAAACTCAGCACATAGGAGATAGAGTGATGCCCACCCAGGAGGCACATTTAATTTGCATACTCATTTATTTACAGAGCCATTGTGAAGTTTCCTAGTGGGAAATTCATTGTAAGTGTTGATAGTAAAGGCAATTGCTTAAAACTCTGAATTTGTATGGGTTTCCTGGAGACCAACTATCAGTGATAAAAACTTGCACTAAAGGAAAAAAAAGACAATTGTCAATTCTGTGCTGCAAACTCATTCTGGGGGCTGTAAAGCTACAGATGACATTTATCACACCCTGAGGATGCTGTTCAGAGCCTATGTTGTGCAGGCTCCCAGCCCAGTGCTGTAACCTGGCCCTCTGCAGCATCCAGGCCACTTTCACATTAGCTTCTGTTTAAACAGTCCTCAGGGGAATGCCACTGTGTTGAGACCAAGGGTACTTTAAAGGTATCTTCTCACAGTGTTGAATGGCAGGAGAGGGGTGTGGCAGGGCTTGAGGAAAGGCCTCCTTTCCAGAGTCACAATGGAAAGTCACACCTACAAAGGAACCCTATTGAGCGGCCTAGCATTGCTTTGCAAAGAACTGTAGGTGAAATGCTGTCACTGTCCTTATCAGCCTCTATGTCAATGCCCCAGTTTGATTCACTGCTGTGTCCCACCCTGGTTTCTCTTTGCTAAGGTTCTGGTCCTCTGATATTACACTGGCTTTCCCAGTCACTTACAAACTAGCAGTTNGGATTTACACAGTAAAAGATGGGTGAAGAGCTATAAACAGGTAGGCATGGTGGCACCTGTCTAATATCAATACCCATGAAACAGGCAGACTACAAGCTCAAGGCCAACATGAGCCACATGGCAAGCTCCTTCCTCAAAAAGGAAAAAAGTAAATCTCAGTCAGTTGGTAAAAGCACATGCTTTGCAAGCCTATGGGCCTGAGTTTTATCCCTGGAGCCCACATGAAAGTCGGAGGCGGTGGCATGCATGTGTTGTAACCTTAGCATTCCTATGGGCAGATGCGGGACAGAGACAGGAGCATCTCCTGGAAGCTCACAGGCTAACTAGCCTGGAATACACAGGGCAGCAGTAGAAATAAGACGGAAAGCAAGAACCCACTCCTGAAAGTTGTCCTCTGACTCTCACAACTGCCCTGTGGCACATGCTTTCTCTCTCTCTCTCTCTGTCTCTCTCTCTGTCTCTGTCTCTGTCTCTCTCTCTCTCTTTTAAGTAATAGAAAAGATAAAGGCTAAGGGACTCCAATCAGACATATCAAGACTCCAGAATCTTTGAAATCTTGGCCTTTTCTTGTGTGTCCTTTTGTTTTTCACTTAGCCATTCATTCAGTCAATATTTGATAAGAGATTTCCATGCACCAGACACCATCCCAGGTACTAGACAGTGGATAGGCTAGAAAAGGCCTTTCCATCATAAAGCTTACCTCTGTGTGGTGGGAACTGGATAAGGAAGAAGTTAGCAATTCAAAGGGCAGGTGGGCAAGATGTGCTAGATACCGCATCACCATAGCTGTTGTCATTATTGATACAGCATTTGGGATGAGGCTTGAAAATGAGTAGTAGAAAACATGACGATGGATGAAACAGGACAAAATTTTCCCTTGGACACAAGGGCTTGAAAGATAAGCTGTGAAACCTAGAATCAGTGGCCCCAGTCAGCAGGGAGAACATCTTTTTTATTATTATTTTTGCCATGCCCAAACTCTCTATCTGCAGCAGTCTGGTGTCCACAGGTCACCTCCGCACTTGGCATCTTCTAACACCCTGACTACATACATGTACCTGATGATGCTCTTTCCCTTTCTCTGGCACCAGCAGGAAGTTCGGTCTACAAACAGCAGACTGAACCCTCCAGGGAGGCAGTCTCTTCAGGAGCAGCCCTAACTAATGGCAGATGAGAGTTAATATATAAACACCCCAGCTCCTCCTTTCAAGGGGAGCAACTCTGTAGTAGAGGCCCGCACCTCCCAGAGCGCCCAAGAACAGGGGTCTGCCACAACTCTCTCATTCAGCACCCTGGACTGACTTCTCTGCATGTTTCACTTGCCTACTCTTCTAAAGTCTTTTCCTGAGATCACTCAGAAAATAACTTTCTTCCAAATCTCTGAGCCAAAGCCTGTCTTTCTGGAGGAACTCAGCCTATGCTATGGTCCAAGATAGCAATGCATCCTCCGCCCATCCCATCTAAATCCCACCTGGAAGAACGTATGAAATGGGGAAAACAAGGAGGTAAGACCCCATCCCTTAAAGAATACTTCTAGGGACTGTCAGAGGATACTCGGGCTTACACACTGTTGGCAAGAACTACAGGGCCTCCTTGGGTGGCAAGAGATGCTGGAAAGTGCGGTTCGCGTTCTGAGTGACGATCCTCCCTTTGAGTTCAGACAACCACTTCTCAGCAGATGGGAATAAGTGCTGGAATAAGGCAGCCTGATCATGTCTAGGGCATAGGAAATGCAATGTTACAGTGAGTGGGCAAGCAGATTTCGGGGTCCTGTACACTACAAATAGCATTTCACAAAGATCCCCCTAGAAGTCCCCTCCTAGTCTTGCACATTGGTGCTTGCCTCCCAACCTGTTCACTGATTCACGGGAAGCATAACTTACTCCCTCCAATCTTTGGAGAAAAGCCAGGGTTTGACTATGGCAAACCCTACTGAGATGCAACTTGTATATTATTGTCACTTGAGCTGGCTTACATTTCACCTTAATTTTAGACAAATAAGTGCCATATTGGAGTCCTGTCTCAAAAGACTTGTTTGATTGATACAGAGGCATGAGAGAAGCATTTCAATGACTCAGGGGGATGCATGTCTAGTAACAAATGAGTGATCCAAATGTAAAAGATGCCGGGAAGCTTTGAAGACATGAAAAACTCAGGACCTTGGTGTTATAGGTTATAGGAGGTGTAAGACTAAACCCACTCAGCTCTTGTTGCACAATGCACGGCAGTGAAGACACCTCATCTTCCTAGGTGCTCTAGGATATAGGTTTTGCCATTATCACCAATTTAAAATAGAAAAAACAAAGTCTGTGATAGCTAATATAATAATACCCTTGGTGTCACACAAGAGTAATATCAATGAAAATATTAATAATAACACCAATATGCATTTTCTGTGCCAGGCACTTTGCAGAGTGACTTCCATACTCATGTAATTTAAACCTCTCCATACCAAAAGTACACTAAGGTCCCATCTCATATCAATCAGAATCATTAAGAAAACATACAGCAGATGCTGGTGAGTTCAATAGAGGAAAGGAGCTTTGTACATAGCTGGTGAGAATGTAAATTAGTGCATCCACTATGGAAATCAGTGCCAAGTACCACATAAGCAACTATACCACTCCTGGTTGTGCGCACAAAGGAATCAGGGTCGGCAAGCCATGGGGATACCTGCACAGCCTTCCGAGTACATGGTACACTTGCTAGTACCTGTGCTAGAGAACCAGCCTAGATGTCTTTCATCTATTTAAATGGGATGGGTGGATACAGANATGAATGGATACACAGACTGTGACATGGGTACAGAGTATTACTCAGGCACAAAGAAGAATGGCATCAAACCTTTTACAGGAATATGATTGGAGCTAGAGATCACGTTAAGCAAAACAAATAACACTCACACAACTACCAAAGGGTTTTTTCAAATAAATAGAATCTAGATGTTTTTAAAGACATGAAAATAGATTGAAGACTATTTAGGAAGAGGGGTAAAAGGGTAGAGTTGAGGACAAGAGAAGGAATGAATATGATTAAAATGCATGACATAACTGTATCAAATATTGTAAGGAAACACATTTTGTACAGTTCAAACACACCAAAGCCATATATAAAATAAACCTCACCACAACTTTGAGCCAATTATAATTTCTATTTTACAGATGGAGAAACAGAGATGTATTAAAGTGGAGAAGCAAGTGAAGAGTGCTGAGGATTTAAAGAACAGGCTATACACCTCAGCTGAATGCATGAATCCCACGTGCAATTATCCAGTTGTGACCCTGGGGACATCAATTACACATGACATGGTCAAATAGGGCTCAGCCTCTTTGGTGAGTCCATTTCTTTTGTGCAGAATGCCAACTGTAGTCATATTCTGAACACTGATCTTCCCATAGTAAGGATGTGTTCATATGTGCTGCTACCTGCACGAATGTACTCTGGGACATCTCAGGAGGCGCTTTCTACAGAGGACCAGGAAGTGAACTGTCTCCACTCTTTCCTAGTTCCTCAACTGCGCCATTATAGCCCCCAGGTAGCCAAGGATAACACATCCAACAGGGCACACATGTGTTCAAATAAAGCTTTACTAATAATCATAAACTTGAGGATTTTCATGTATCACCAGATATTGTATTTCTTTTGATCTTTTGCAATCATTTAGAAATTTTAAAACACTCTTAGCTAATACACTACAAAAATCAAGAGGCACATCAAATTTAACTTGTGGATCTTGATTTACTGACTCCTGATATAGGATTGGAGAAAGCATATGGTCAAACCAATGCTTAGGGAGCCCTGAGTTTCTTCCTCATTTGTAAAGGTGTCCAAGAATATGGTATTGTATTACTTTCTTTCTTATATAGAGAGACTAGCAGAAAGTTAGAAACCTCAACTGTAATTTTGATTCAGGCAATACGGCTGAAGCACTAATGTCCACAACCAAAATGCTAAAATGGAAAGTAGGATTGGAAGACTAAGGACCACACACCTCTTGCTAAGGAGGGCTGAACTTTCCTTAAACTGTCATATGGGTACACAGTATCTTATGATAGCCCTTTAATTTGTGAGGGATTTTATTGTATTTATGTGCTTCATGGCATAGTTAGGAATGCATCATTGTTTCTCACTTCTATTAGTAAGAAAACCAAAACTCGCAGAAGTTAAGCGACTGCACAGTTGATACACTTGCGGTCTGGCTGTAGTTTCTGCACTGCACAGTTGATACACTTGCGGTCTGTGATTGCACAGTTGATACACTTGCGGTCTGGCTGTAGTTTCTGCACTGTGTCTTGCGTTGGATGGACGGAGATTCTAAGCCAGAGTCATCTTCCCCTGGAAAAGTGGCAGGGGTCCCAGCCGGTCTGCTATAGATTAGGTGCTTCCACCCTGATCCAGAACACTCCCTGCTGTTTCAGCTACCCAGCACCAGGTACAGGCCAGTGTTTATAGAAGGAGGGATTAATTAGGAGACCAGGGGAGGTGACCCTGTATATCCACCTGCTGCTCTGGATCAGGAGTGCCCAGTAGGGTAGCGACTAGAACCCCTATGGGAACCGGAAAAACTGTGTTGCCAATCATAATGGAAAAAGTGATCAAATCTGGCATCCTGGAGTGCATAGTCCATGCTGAGACCTGGTCAAGGAGCATCTTATGTATTAGCTTAGTTAATCTTCATGGCAACTCCAGGGGATAGGCTCTTGCATTAACTCTGAAGGTGAAGGAGCAAAGCTCAGTTAATTGATGCAACATCCTGAAGAAATTGTGGACTGCCATGTCTTGGGCTTAGAAATACAGCTCCAGCTTCAAATCTGGAACTTTATCCTCTTCAGTACCCAAGGAACCAGGTATGTGAAATACCCCAGGAGTCATATGGGTTNTCTAAGTGGACTGTGTGTCTCTCCATTATCACAACACATATCCTTCCAGCCTGCTGCACTCACTGCCTCACTAAATCCAAAGCCATGATTCTCTAAGAGATCAGAATTTTGGTCAGTGAAGTGATATCACACGTTTTTGCCTAGAAAGTGAAAGTCCCCGAGTTCAATCCCCAATATCATTATACATATAGATATGGATATTGTGTATTGTTCACACACATAAGCATATACACACACACACACACACAGAAAGAGAGAGAGAGAGAGAGAGAGAGAGAGAGAGAGAGAGAGAGAGAGGAGAAAGCTTGTGAGTTTATAAAACACGGGTCATGTGTGAAGGTGCAAAGACTCATTCTCAAGTTTAACTGGGAAGAGGGACACGCCCTAGGAGGCACAGGGCCCCTTAGCAGTGTTCAAGGAGACCCTACTAATAAATTCCTCCTCTTGATCAAACTTTGACTACATTCCTCTGAGCTCACTCCTGTTTCACTAGCCTCAAACTTGAGCTCATTTAGTCTGATTTTAGCAAGTATCCATTGGGTAAATTGAGTGAAAATACTGCACCCCTAGTATCTGATCAAATTCTTCAACCTCTGCCTTTGGTATCTTATTGCCCTGCCCTGCACTTATTGCCCTGCCCTGCACTGAGTCTGGATGAACTTTGATGGGTCAGTGTGAAATTCTGCTGAGTTATCTTAGCTAGAATTTCCTCTATATCCCCTTAGTAATTGTCCAGCCTGTAACCGCTGCCCCTTTTCCTTTGCTATAATTCTGTTTGATTTTGGATTCATAACAGAGCACAGTTCTAGACTTCCGCTATGCCAATAGTTCCTAAGTCAAATCTGTCTTCATCATTTTACCTCCAGTTGGCTCTGGTTTCCCTGACACACAGGTGCCACAGAAAGAAGTCACATGGGTAAAAGNACACATTTGTTTATTTNTAAANCCTATAAGTAAATTACACTTGACCTGAAAGAAATGTGCCCTAACAATTCTGAAACACAGAGTCACAATGCTATCAGGATATTGTAACCTTTGGGTTGGTTGTCAATTCAACATACTACAATCATCCTCAGACTCCCCCAAATANTATTTGGAAAGGTGTTAAGCCTTGTTTTGCTTATCTTGTTTTCTCATCTATAAAACAGGTCTAACTGAAACATGAAGACACAGGAACATGAAGATCAACTCAAGCATGAGTGTAAGTACCTGGCATGGGGCTAGAACAATGCAAGTGATCCGTGGCTAGTAATTGTGACCATAGCACAGTCATTGGCATCAAACACGAGAGAAGAGCCCAGGGGACAGTAGCACACAGCATTAGAGTTACAGAACATTTGTGGAATGCCCGGAGTTTTATACAATTCCTAAACTCAAGAATCAATACAAGTAATTAGAACAAGGGGTACACACAAGGATCCATGTCCTGAAAGTGCAGCAGCAGGAGAAATTATTTCTAGCTTGGGGGATAACAGGGCTCCAAAGAAGGAGGTGATACCTGGGATAATGCCATGACTAGGATTTATGCTTTGAGAAGGCCTTTCAAAAGGCAAGAACAGAAAGTCTGGGAGGAGCCACTGCCCCACAGGGTCTCATAATGGCCAGCGACCATCATCCTTTATCCACAAACCTAAAATCTAAGACATTAAGCAAACCAAAAGGGCCATGTCTTAGTTGAGTTTCTATTACTGTGATAAACACCATGACCTAAAGCAACTTGAGGAAAAAAGGGTTTATTTCAGCTTACAGCTGAAGGTCCATCATGAAGGAAGGACAGGACAGGAACCCAAGGCAAGAAATGAAGGCCTGAAATGAAGCAAAAGTCATGAAGAAACACTGCTTACTGGCTTGATCTCCTGGCTTGCTCTGACGGATTTCTATNCAACTCAGGACCATTTTCCCAGGAATGGCATTGCCCACAGTGACCTGACGTCCTCTAACATCAATCAAGAAAATGCCCCCACAGATTTGGCTACAGGCCAGTCTAGTCTAGGGAAAGCTTTTTCTCAACTTAAGTTCCCTCTTCCCAATTAACTTGTGTCAAGTTGACAGAAAAGTCTAACCGGGACACATTATATACAGTTACTATAAATGCTCTGTGATAATGCCTGAGTTGGTCTGATTTAAATACTTTGATGAAATTTTTCCCCAATGTGGATGATCATGTTTCGAGGCAAAATGTTCAATAGCCCAGTTACAGGCTACTGTCCCACAATCTGTAGGGAGATTATTTTACCTTTCTAAAATAGGAATGACGCTAAATTTCACAGCATGCTTCCTTTTGAATCTTTTTGAAGGTTTACTGATAATTGTGCCTCAGGTCCTTCTCTTAGCACTAAATTCCTGATGTAAGGAGCCACTGTATTCTTTATTTTTCATGGATGAGAAAACACCTGTACAAGGAAGTCAGTGACTTGCCCAGAATCACATAGCTAGGAAGATTTGTCTCAACACTAGTCAAGACTGCTTGGCTATATATATTTACCTAGCCAAGTATAAAGTATTATTTTAATGACAGAAAGCATGGTCAAGTTGTGTAGCTATTTCTTCCAAACTGAGAAATTTCCTCCTGGAGAAAAGAGACAAGCCTGTAAGATTCACAAAGTTCCTGAAACTTATAAGGCCCATGTGTTATACAAGCACTAAACAATTATTGGGATTGGGCAAGAGACTCTTCAGTGGAAAAGAGTCATTTGAATTTCTAGACATGAAGTGGATAAGGAATACCTTCTGAGATAGAGACTCAAAGCCAACATTGACTGCATAAGGAATTATCCTTAAGACAATGCTTACAACCTTTAATCCATCCTGATAACAATGGCAAAACCCTAAGAGCAACATGAAATCATAGCACCTATATTTCCTACATTGCAATCAAAGCCATCTTCCCAAAACACAAGCTGAGTCACTAACTCCATTCCCCATGACCTGGTAAATAACTGCTTACTGGTTTTGTTTTGTTTTTTTGTTTTGTTTTGTTTTGTTTTTTGGATTTTCGAGACAGGGTTTCTCTGTGTAGCTTTTGAAGCCTATCCTGGAACTCGCTTTGTAGACCAGGCCTGCCTCTGCCTCCCAAGTGCTGGGATTAAAGGCGTGGGCCACCACCACCTGGCTGCTTACTGTTTACATAAGGCTTCCCATTGTTCTTAGGCCACTCCCCCAAAACCTTAGTACTACCCAAGGTCTTCTGTCTGAATGGAGCTCAGACACCAACCCACACTGAACATCTTGCAATCCCTTGCACTAGCTCCTGGAAACATCACCTCTGGCTACAGTGTTTTGCATGTTCTTTCCTGCTCTAGAAGTCCTCTTTCATATTTGCCTACTTAACTCTGCAAGAAGTCCATTATCCCCACTATCTGTGCTGTTAGAATCACGCACACTTCTCTTTACACTCATCATAGCTGTGATTTTGAATTTGTGGATAAGATTTGATTAGTGTATATCTCTGCCACAAACTTCCTGAGAACAGCCCAGTGTCTCTCCTCCTTATTATTATGTACCCAACATCATTAGAGTCTGTGGCCCATTGTTGATGCTCAAGAAAGTTTGCTGAATGAAAGGGGGCTTTGGGGTGACCACAGGGAAATTGGGACAATACATTATTTTGCTTGCTTAAAGCACAAGAGAACACAACTGATTCTTCTTCCTTACATCAGGCCTTTCAACACTTGAATCCTCTGAAATTTTGCCAAGACGGATCTCCTACAAAACAACAGCGTGGTGGGAATGCATTATCAATCTGTTATTGCCAGTCGGGAAATATGACCTTAACACAGTGCAATCTGGTCAATCTAGCCGACAGGTGCTCTTCCTCTGTCCCTCGACATCTACACTGTAATTTCACAATCCGAAAGACTCCTGTAATTGGGAGAGGATGAAACATCTGGATGTTGCAAACTCTCTCGACAGGTTGTCTATACCATCACCTTCAAAATCGATGCACAAGAAATGAGAGTTTCTTGAGCAGCAGAAATCCTGGCTGGCAGCAGAACAAGGTGTTTAATCCCCTTCTTCGAGTGAAGCAAGGGCTGTCGGGAGTTCCTTAGGGAGTCACTGGGAACTGGGATCTGGCAATAAAGGAGAGCCTGGAAAGGCAGAATGACAACTTCATCCTGAATGTGTCTGTGCTAGGGGAAAAGGTCCATCATTTACACCATATTTGAAAAATTAAGAAATGAATTCCATAATGAATCTCCACTCTAGGACTACGCTGGTGAGAAGAGGAAAGCTGGGCTCCACACTGAGGTGGTTCAGATAGAACTGGAGCTGGGCACTGGGGTGCACGGAGGCACTAGGCACAGCAGGGAAGTGAAGTGCTGGAACAATAATGTAATGCCCTTCTCATCCACAAATCTATTGCAATCTAGCCCAAGAGAGAATAAATTTTGGAGGCAAAAAATAAACCCAAGTTGGTAATATCAAAACTCGGAGAGATACAGCAGAAGAATGTGGCTCCACTGCTGTGGGAAATACTTTGGCTCTATCTAAATTTCAGATGTGCATGCTCGAGATTTAGCAGCCAGTCTTGGGATTATTGCAAAAGAGATACTCTCCCAGTTACAAAAGGAGGTTCCTGATGAGAGGGTCACTGTACTTGGTGCCTCGGGGCGGAAAGCTGGAAGCCAAAACTGGTTTGGGGATTCCGTCAGACACTCTGATGGCAGAGGGCTGTGCACCTCCTGAGGCCATACATTTGCTAGCAGTCAAGCAGCAGGGAACCCTGACTACACCCCCAGCTGTGATCTGTAGGCATCTGTGGAGAAACAGCATGCACTGAACTGGGGGTAGGGCCAGAGGGAAGTATTAGCACTGCTTATGATACTTACTGTCCTTTTCCCCATACAAGGAAAAATATAGTCTGATTTCACTTATGAACTTTAAACTGTTTTCTTTATTATTTTTTTTATTTTACATACCAACCACATTTCCCCTCCCATCTCCTTTCTACCCTGCCTCCCACCCACTCCTCAGAAAGGGTAAGGCCTCCCATGGGAGTCAACATAAAATCAAGTTGTTAAAGTACCAAAGGAATACAGAGACTCAGCTATGTGAAACTGGACTTGAAGTGATCCAGTTATCCTACTCCTGGGCAGATTCCTGAAGGAATCTAGGTCAGCAAGCAGCAAGAATCGCCCACATCACCATGTTCTCAATGGTCAGTTATGGAATCCGCCAAGGTGCCATCAAGAGATGAATACAGTGTCACAAATGGACAGATGAAGTTCTATTCAGCCATGAAGAACAAAATTCTGCCACTTGCCAGGAAAATGGGTTGAAATGGAAACATTACGTTAAGTGAAAGAAACTAGACTCAGAATTCATTTTGCATGTTATTCTCATATGTGAAACCTACATTTAAAAACAGCAAGGCATGGAGGCAGAAGGGACTATTTGGGAAGAGGAGTGGGACCAGTGGAAGTAGTGATGGGGTAACAGGGGAGCGAACATGACCAAACACCCCTTTTATTTACACTTAAAATACAAAAATCAACAAAATACCTAATTATATGACACATTAATAATAAACTCAAGATGGTAGGAGAAAATATGCTGTCTTAGCTACTTTGAATTTGTGGAGAGACTGAAGCAAAAGGAAACGTATACAAATACTGCATTTCTAGTTTGTGAAGTTTCTCATATGAGAACAGCTAAATCTGGAAAAGAGGGAAAGAAGGAGAGACTGAGGGAGGGAGAGAGGGGAGGGAGGAAAGGTAAGAAGGAGGGGGAAGGGAGGAAGGGGGAAGGAGCCTAAGAATCCTTGAGCAGGTCTCCTAATGCCTGACTGAGGCTCTGGGGGATGACATCACAGGCTAGTGTACCTAGGGCCATTCCTAGCTCTTTCCCACCTCCCCATGTGGAAGAGGAAACTGCTTTACTGTGGATCGGCAAGGTGAGACGGGTAGAGTTGGAAGAAAAGAAATAAGCAGTAGGGAAACTGGCCACATTCTTAAACAAAGGTTTCCCAGGAGTCACTGCTAACACTGGCTTATTTGGAGTATATAAATCATTTGTAAGGGACTTCTGGTTAAATACTTAAATGTACACAGTACACTGAAGTTCCGCTGTGGGAAAATGCCCAACAGATAAGGATAAACAAACCACAGGCAGAAATGACCATAGGTCTCACCTAGTTCAATAATTCTTTAGTCTCACCAAGTCTTTGTTAAGACTAAATAAAAATGGTCATGAATGTCCTTGGACAAGTGTCAATAGGAATACAATGGTGATTATGACTATGCTGGGGCTGACATTGGCTTTGCAACAAAATTTGATAAGTGAGCTAAAAATGGACCTTAGTGGAGTTTGGCACTCTATTCAGCCATGCACTGTAACTGAAAACATTTTCTCTCTATATATATCTCTATCTACCCATCTATCTACCTTCTATTTATCATCTACCTAATCTATCTATCCATCTATCTATCCATCTATCTACCCATCTATCTATCTATCTATCTATCTATCTATCTATCTATCTATCTATCTATCTATCTATGTACTTGAGACGGGGCCTCACTCTGCAAACATCACTAGCTTAGAATTCACTATGTAGACCAGGTTGGCCTCAAATTCACTGAGATTGGCTTGTGTTTGCCTCCCAAGTGCTGGGAGACAAGACAGACATTTTATGAGAGTGACTTTATTTCCATAAAGAATCACCCTCCCAGCCATGCTTTGCTTCATTATGTTGTGCTTGGCTGAATAAAAATACTGTATCCAAATTTAAGTGAAGGGAAGGAACTGAATTAAAGCCACTCACATTTTCAATAGTTCCCCAAATGTCACAGGGTATCTGCTTATGAGTAAGTAGACAAATTAAGAAGAACACTTTTTGTCACTTTGCTACCTTTACTTGACTGTTCTCTAGTTATCACAGAGCTGAGGAGGGGGCTCAGTTGACACAATGCTTGCTGTGCAAGCATGAAGTTATGTCAGATCTTCTGCACCCACATAAAAGCCAGGCTGGATGGTGCTCTTGATAAACTGGGCACTGGGAGGCAGAGACAAAGGATATCCAGAGGCAGCTTGCCTGCTAGTCTAGCCAATTGGTAAGTTCTCGGCTCAGGGAGAGATTTTCTCAAAACATAAGGTGGAGAGTGATAGAGAAAGACACCCAGCATTGATCTCTGGCCTGCACATGCATGTGCGCTTATGTATACATTCATACTCCAACACATACACACTATACATACATTCACACGCATACGGATTTTGTTTTAAGTGTAAGCATCATGTACCTTAGCACTTTTATAGCCTGCACGAATAGAACAAGGTGCTAAACCTGTTGCCCCACAGAGTTCAGAACTGGCAGCATTTCTTGAGTTTGGTGTATTGAACTGTATCAAACCCAGGTTTTGCTAGAATGGCTTTCGTATCTTCTGTGGGATTTTCCAGGCAGCATGTTGGTAGAGAAATTTCCATTGCCTCCGATGTTTCAGTATGCCTGAGAGCTTAAAATACAGTTAATAGCTGGCAGTCAGCAGGGGCTTCCTTTATGGATTTTATTATTAGTGTTATTGGTATGGTTACAGTTATCATTGTGCTTTAATGAAGAGGACTGTATTCTGAACGGCTCAATTTATCTACTTACTATTTAAGATAAGGAAATGAGATGCCTAAGCACTGCAGACTTCATTTTAAAAATAATACAGTGCAGAAGTCACACATTACAGTACATTTTAATATAAATTAAAAGTCTCAAAGAATGAATGGTATGGAGAGACAACCTGTTTCAAAGAGTAAGTCATGTAGTACTGGAGGTACCTTCAGTTGTGCTTAGTATGCATGAAGTCTTGGGCTCCACTACCAGGAACATATAATAATTATAATATAATATAGTAAAATATAATCTAAACATATAAAATAGAGAGTCAGCCTTGGTGATGAACCCCCTTTTTTTCAGTGCTCTTTAGATACAGGGAATGTCAGAGAGGTCCTCTGAACTTCCAGTGACACCTTCTCCCTCACACCATTAAGGTGGAGACAAATATCCTCAGACATGTGATGGCAACCCTGTGATACTTATTGCCCATAAAGCAGCCACAGTTAGCTTCCCCCAGGAACTCTATTAGCCACAGTATTCAAGATTCAGTTCTCATACTGTTCATCATGCCATGGATATTCGATCATCTCTTGCTTCTCCTCCCCCTGTCTGATGGGGTTATTGTTCTGTATGCTGTGAATATGTGTTGCTCTGATTGGTTGATGAATAAAGCTGTTTGGCCAATGGTGAGGCAGAATAAGGTTAGGTGGGACATTCGAACTAGGGAGAGAGGAGAAGAAAGCAGAGCTGAGCAGACGCCATCCCACTGTCCAGAGAGCAGCATGTAATGGCACACAGGTAAAGCCACAGAACACGTGGCGACATAGATTTATAGAAATGGGTTAATTTAAGATGTAAGAGCTAGCTAGCAAGAAGCCTGCCATGGCCATAGTTTTAAAATAATACAAGCCTCTGTGTGTTTACTTGGGTCTGAGTGGCCACAGGAGCAGGTTGGGACAGGAAAACTTTCACCTACACTTGTCTGCAAGTTTGGGGCCACAAAACTTATAACATTACAGAGCCCATGAGTTGGCACAGCCCACAATATGTATGTCTTGCAGCAGACAAGGCTGGAAGCAAGAAATAAGGCAGAGTCTCTTCGTCACCCAAGTTCTTTCAACCCTTACATTCAATGGGCAATTTCTAGTTACAAATTAAGTTGATAGAAGAGAGAGGGGCTTCTATGAACAAGGGACAACGAAATCATGATGAGAAGGTGTACAAAGATGGCCAGCCAAACTAGTGGAGATGCATGAACTGTCGACCAATAGCTGAGGAGCCCCCATGAGCTCTCATCCAGAGACAGATGGAAACAGATGCAGAGATCCACAACCGGGTGCCAGCCCGAGCCCCAAGAGTCCAGTTGTTGTGAGAGAGGAAAGATTCTATGAGCAAGGGACATGGAGATTATGATTGGAAAATGTACTGAGATGGCCTGCCAAACTAATGGAAATGCATGAACTGTGGACCAAGAGCAGTGGAGCCCCCATAGTCCTGGACTGGGCCCTCTGGATGCTTGAGACAGTGGTTTAGTTTGAACTGTTTAGGGGGGCCCCAGGCAATGGGATCAGGATCCATTCCTGGTGCATGAGCTGGTTTTTTGGAGCCCAGTGCCTATGGTAGGACACCTGGCACAGCCTTGGCACAGGGAGGAGGGTCTTGGAACTGCCTCAAGTGAAAATACCAGGCTCTGGGGGACTTTCCATGGGAGACCTTGCTTTGGAGGAGGTGGGAATGGGGCAGTTGAGGGGCAAGGCTGGGCGGGAGGAGGGAGGAGAGAGGGTTCTATGGTTGGTATGTAAAATAAACAGAAAATCTTATAATAAATAAAAAAAAATTAAGTTGTTCTTTATATGTTGATTCATTCATGCTTATTTGTGAACATCTATCACAAGCCATGCATGTCTGAAGACAGATGGAAGATGCTGCCCTCATAGAAAGCTGTTCTAGTTTTGGAAGGCAATAAAGAACCAAACGACATGCAAATATAGGTTTGCTAAGAAAGGCACAGAATAGAGTCCTGGATAGATAGGAACTGTGGCAAGCTGAGAGAGATTTCATTGGTCTGGATAAAGCAAAAAGGTCTTTCTGTGCAGTAAATATCTGCATTGAGACACATCAGAAATAACCACACAAGTGAAGAAGTAAGAGAAAATGTCCCAGACACAAGAACTACAAGAGCCAAGGTCCCAGAGTAGAAATCAATTATGTATGTTCAAGGCATCAAAATACGATCATTGGTTGAAGTTGGAAGGTCAGGAAAAAAAAAGGAAAGAGATGAGAAATGGAGATAAATGCAGAAAGCACTTTGGCAGTGAAGGACTTGGCCTGAGATTGTAATTACGTACATTACGTACATTACGCCCAAAGCACGTAATGCTCCACAAGCATTTACAACTTACTTGGTAGTGTATTTTTTTCCATAAGAATTATTTAAGCCAGATTACTTAAGATCTATTCCTCTGAAAGTTAGTGTTCAATACAAGAGGCATTTCAGGATTGGGTACTCTCAGCATTTTTATCCATCTGATCAACCTACTTCAGCCTACCGCCCCTCAATAGAACTGGGGATTCCTTACAAACTTGAGTTGTTCTTGGCTCTGGCAAATACTCATTTCCAGGAACTTAGTGCTCTCCACTAATTCCTATGGTCAAGGCTTGAAGAGTTGAGAGAGTACAAAGAGTTCTTCTAGACCACAGCACATCTAGNCCTGACCCTAATATTCCAGTTTATCCTACAAACTCCTGCTTACACTGGGGACTGCAGAACCACCTTTCATTGTGTTTTGTCATTTAGNCTTCACATACTGGGCACTTCGGAACCAAGGAAGGTTTATACTGAGCCTGTGTTCTCTTCCTAGTAAGCAGAATTCTGCATGGGTCAGTCTCNCCTCTCCTTTTGCCTTGTGCCTAATCCTATCCTGATCATTCTCTTGTTCGGGCTCANTCACAACTCACAGTACTGCTAAGCTCAATCACCAGACTAATTCACTGGACTTAGCTCCAAATAACTCTTGGCAGTTTCAGAAAATCAAATTTGGAGATTTGTCACAGTGAGGATATTTAAAAATTATGTTCCAGGTTCTGATGACAATTTCCAAAGAGCAGTTCCCAGAATAGCTGAAAAAATATCATGCAATTGGAATAATGCTATGACCTCTCAAGTGTCTTGGGGAGAAGGACCACATTCACAGTAGAACAACAAAATAAGCCTATGTGTCAACAAGCATCCCCATTACCCACCTGCCTCCCCATGNGTTTGTGGCCATAACACTAGTGACAATTTGGGGTCTGGATTCATATCTGGTAAATTAGTCACTGAGCTGGGAAATGACTTGTGTATTTGCATTCTGGGCAACAAACCNCTTTTGTGNTGTGATTTCCAGACCATTCATCATTCTGGTCACCCTATTTTATTTTTAATGTTTTGAGAATTTAATGCATGAGTTCTGTATTTGTATTATTTCTATACCTCCTTCTCTTCCTTCCAATTTGTCCCATGGTCCTCCCACTCTCTCTTAAACCCATGACTTNTTATTATCTAAGTATTATTGTTATACAAACATATGTATATATAAATGCACCCTGCTGAGTCTATTTAGTGTTGCTTTTATGTAGAAGGGTTTAGAGAGGACTACTTAGTATTGGCTAACCTATCAGGGGACTTGTTATCAGNGGGCTGATTCTTCTGTCAACAGCCAGTAATTTCCCTTAGCACTTCATATATGGGTAAAGCCTTATGAGATTTCCCCTATCCATATTGGCATACCAATTGTCATTGTGCTGGTCTTACTTAGACAGTCACATTGTTGAAGTGTCATTGGNNTAGCTTCTCTGTCATATATGTAAAACATTATTTCATAGCAGATATCCTAGGCCTCTGGCTCTTACACTCTTTCCTGCCTCTCTTCTTCAGTGTTCNCTGAGCCCTAGGTGTAGGGGTTGTATTGTGAATGTATCAATTGGGACTGGGAACTCNACAGTCTCTGCATTTTGACCAGTTGNATATTTCTGTAATGGCCTCCTGCTGNAGACTGTTTCTTTGATGAGGGATAAGAGACACACTTATCTATGGGTATAAGGATAAGTATTTAGATTACAGTTAGAAGTTATGCTGGTTTAGGAAAGGGTTCTGCTCTAGGGTTTATGANAGTACCAGTCACAGGTAGTTGGCTAGGTTTACATTAGCAGATATAAATTCCTTCCTATTGAACAGGTCTTAANTACCANTAGAAAGCTTCTGGTTACCCTCAAGATACAAATGCCACTANTGCACCACTGAAGATATCTTNCCATTCTGGTCATTATTGTGGTTCATANGCTTTACAGCTGAGTATGACTATTGATTTCCTTTCCTCACTTGGCAGTTTGTATAGCACTTTGGAATAGTTCTAGATCAATTCCATCTCAATTCTTCCAAGTCCTTGTCCAAAGTATGCAGTATCTTCAGCAATAGAGACTTGCCTTCAAATGCCAGGAGGCAACCAAGGGCAATGGCAATGGCCTATACTATTTGGGGAGCCTTTTGACTCTCCTTACCAAAGGGAGGGTTCCCCTGCATGACACTAGAATTTCTGTTAGTATATGGTGTTTTGGGGGATGGGGCATCAAATGGTGTAACATGTGTCTGTGCTATATGTGCATTTTAAGTGAACATAAATTAATATGATTCTCTACNGCTTTAAAATATCTACCATGTTTTTTATCCCTCTTTCTTCTCTCTCCCTCTGAATTGTCCTCACTTTCCACTTCCTGGTTAATCACCCCNTTTTCCTACCAGTTCCCCTGGCCACCTTATTTTCATTCCATAAGCATTTTTTTCAAATAANACTTAGGACAGCTTTCCTTCCAGTGCAGTCTGAGAAATGCCAAGAGGCCAGTATAGTCAGTTTCTTTCCACGGCAGGCAAACCAGTGTCCTCAAACCATAACTAGTTTTCAAATGTGGCTGGCNGCCTTGACCAATACCAATTTTAAAATGCTATTCTAAGGAGTGTGTGAAATCTCTTAGCAGGTAAGGCACCCACTGCCAAGCCTAGCAATGTTAGCTCAATCCATAGCACCTATAAGTGGAAGGAAAAAATAACTCCTGCAAGATGTTAATTCTCCAAATCCATGCCATGGAATGTGCACAACCACACACACAGATGCAAACACACACACATACACACACTACATAAATAAGNAGGAAAAATTCTATTGTGGACATTTCACAATTAAAATATTATCCATAGAANTGAGAGCTCAAAATTTTCTCAACAAAATCCCAAACCTGGCCACATTGGATCCACTTTGCTTAAAGACAGCAAGCCACCTTTAAAAGCATCTATTTCCTTTCAGCACCAGCCCCACCTGGTTCGATGTGCTTACAGACATCCGTCAACCAATCAATTGACAATAGTAAACACATCTGATGTGGAGTCAGAAGGGCCAGCTTTATGCATTCAGCACTCCCTGGTCTGAACTGATCACTTACTAGTTGCAAAACATCATACCTGACAGGGAGCACACAGTCATCCACAAGACACAGACACCACCCTCGCAGGGAACAACAGCAAAGGCACAGTTACTAAACCATTCTCACTAACTGCAAAAGGGANACATGAGGCTGCAAAGTAGAAAGCTCCATGAAAACAAAGACTAGAAAGGCCCACCCTGCCCAGGAGAGCCAGGGAAGCCTTCTCTGGCATCAAGAACAAAGATAAGTATGCACAGCTCATGGGGAATGGAGGAAGGACACTTGGAGGCCAGGAAATGTCAAGTGCACAGGCCTCAAGCCAGGAAGGTTAGCATATCTGGGAATTGAAAGACAGTCTTCTTCTTTTTTAACACCTTGGGAGGGTTTTAGTAGTGTTTCTTTGTTAAGAACTGGCCCCAGCTCCCTATCACAACAGTCTCTCCAATACACTCATTATTGCTGAGAAAGAAACCGATGTCTATGCTATTGCCTGGATGTTTACACACAAACTCAGGAGTGCTGGCAGAAAAAAACACTTCACCTCCTGGAAAGACAATGAAATATATGTAACTCATAAACCCCCTACCTTTCAGCCAGTAAGAAAAAAAATGAAGTTATACTCTTCTTCCATACACAAATTATCCTGGCTCTCCAACTGTCTGCCAACCATTTCCCAGGGATTCTCTGGCCCTTCTGTGAGTCCAGAATTGTGTTCTTAGTTGCAATTTTCTCTGAGCTTCTTGGCTGACTTGACCCTGCCCATTGGTGACTAAGGTTGATGCTGTACATGGCTCTGGAAAGACAGTATTACTGNTTTGGTCAGGCCTTCTGATCCTTAACACTGACAAGTGGGTCAGAATCCAGAAGCACTTCTGAGATAAAAACTGCATTGCTGCTGTTAGCTGCCCCAGGAAGCCCTAGCCAAGGACACCTCCCCCCATTCCTATCCACTCTTCTTCTGTCTCTTGTGGCCATATGGACACTGGTTCTAGACTCACAGCTGGGAATCCTCACTGAGCAACCTTGAGCTAATTGCTAAATCTGTTTCTTCTTCAGCAGTGTAGAGTGCCCTTATATGCAGCGGGACACATTCCAGGACTTTCACAAATGCTTGAACCACAGACAAAATTAAACACTATGCTATATATACCATTTTTCCTACATGNTTNTATCTANCAGTGATGAAGTTTAATGTATAAATTANGCACAGCACAAGATTAATAATGTCTGAGAATAAAGCAGAACAATTATAGCAATATGCAATTAAAAAAAACTATTTCAAGTTAATGAATTCCAGAATTATTCCTGGAATTTTCCATTCAATGTTCTCAAACTGTGGTTGGCTGTGGATTACTGAAACT
>LZPO01008902.1:13375-27141 GCA_001675575.1 Neotoma lepida | reverse complement strand
CATTCTGGCAAGTCCTTCTGACTCTTCAGTACTTAGGGTGTGTTGAGCATTTTACAAAGACACATAGGTGCCTCATTGTCCTCTGCTAATAACGTCTAAGTCCATTCCAATGANTTCTGAAAACACACCTTACATCATTTTTGCAAGTTTGCTCAGTTTGCTATAACAAATAGTGCAAAGTGAGTGGATTAAGTAATAGAAATTTGACAAGTGATAATTCCAGAGAATAGTCAAATAATATATGGTTCTTAGAGTGGTCCCTAAACTAACAGAAATGAAGTAGGATGTGAAATCCGGACACAAGCACATAGACAGGAAGTTATTCAAAGACACATAGGGAAAAATTGACCACACATAAGCCAAGGAAAGAGACCTGAACCAAACAGGCCTCTCCCAGCCTGCAAGAGGCCCCAAGCCTGCTGGCAACTTGATTCTTGATGTACAGCATNCAGAACTAGGAGACAGTGAACCAGGACAATAAAGACAAATTTTTCAAATGGGATTACAGTGACAGTTGGAAAGAGACAAAAGAGTAAGAGTTCTGCTCTGGGCCATTATGCCGGGAATATCATGAAAACAACACTAGAGAAAGTTAAGACAGCATGGTGCTCCNTTCTCACCTTTTTACTTATACTCAGGGATATTTCTCAGCAATAACGCCCTGAGCTGCTGCAAACTTCTGGTTCCTTTCTCAGATACTGAAAGTCTGACTGTGATATTACCACAATTTGGCTTGCTGCTATTTTGACAAAGGGATGAATTTTCACAAATGTCTTTACTTCAACATTTTTGCTGATAAACTGTACAAATTTTTAAACAAAATTGGTATTAAAAAAAGTGGAAGTGTTTTAAATAGAGAAAAAAATTTTTTTTTTCGGTTTTTTGAGACAGAGTTTTAGTGGCCTGTCAGGGGAGCATCAGGTGGCAAATGAAGTTTAAGGTGTCAGCCCACTAGGAGGCGAATCCCTGGTAGATGAATCTCAGATAGGCAAGGCCCCAAGACCATAGACCCCGAATGTCTTTTGCTTCTACTGTGCCTTTATATGTTTGCTGCTGCCATCTTTCTCTGGTATCTGGCATGGTGTGAATGGGTGTGAGGAGATCCCCACTGCCTGTAATGTGGTGTGTTTATCTCATGGAAACATCCCGTTCTACTGGGCATTCTTACCTGTGGATTATTATGAAGATGATTCCTTTCTAAGCTGTACTGTCTGATTGATAATACTAATGTTAGTTTATATAGAGTTTTGATGAAAAAATATAAACAAGGAAATGTTACACAGCTAGGGCCTATGAGTTTCACCTAAGGAGCAGCATAGATCACAGCTAATGATTAAGAAAAACAATTGAGTCCCAATAGCCCAGCTAGCTTAAATTCTAATCTTAATGCTGGGAAATGTGTTCATGGGTTTGGGGGCACAAAATAGCTGAAACAAAGCTTTGAAAATAACTTAAAGTTAGACTAACATGTATTTGTTAAATAGCTCTGAGGTGAAAAACCTAAGAAGATAATCTAAAATTTTAGAAAGGTACATAGTTGAATGAGGAACTTGTTAGGGTCAGGGAACAAGTACAAAGCAGCCCAATTATTACTAGCTGACATGACTTTCTTGCTAGGGTGGTTGATGAACAAAGGTAGTGATTAATTCCTTGTACCCATTTCTCCCCTCAATCTCTTGATATAAGAAACTATTGATGAGTGGGTTTGCACCCTAAAGATTTAAAGCTGACTGATTCTTTTTCATATATAAAATTTTAGGTTTGTGATTCCTTTAAGATTCCTTATAAGATTACCTTTCAAGATAAGTAATATAGTAATTAGCCCTTTCTTTATAACTAAAAATGCAGCCTGCCAGTAAAAGACCTGAGAAGAATATCTTGCTTGCCTACACAGTTAATCCATAACAATTTGCTTGGGTATAAATGTATGTGGGTTCTTGGGATAATTTGTTTTTCACCTGTAATATGTAAAATGTTTAATCATGTGAGGGATATGGAATACATGCTGTTTTTTACTTGTATTCATCGTAATCATTCACTTGAAAAACAGAATATAACCACATTGTGACTTTCATATTGCCTGAAAGATTTTTGCTGGTGTATATAAGCTATAAGGGACAGAATAAAGAGAGAGTTAAAATAAGTTAGAAGGAAAACATCAAGAATGACAGAATTAGAAAAATATTAAGAGAGTTACATCTCTAGAAAACATCTCTCTTAGACAGAAGGGTTGTTTCTGGATAGAGATAAGAATGAGAATAGAGAATACAAAAGAAGAGTTAAAAAAAAGTGGGAAGGAAACCATCAAGAGAGAGCGTGTCTTTTCCCTCACCACTTCAGATAAAAAAGTCTAGTATGCCAACTGTGGATTTCCTTTTGAGTCCTGGGCTGCTGGGGCTGGCCCTCCAGGTTTCTCTGTATAACAGCTCTAGCTGTCCTAGATCTCACTTTATAGACCAGGCTGGCCTTGAACTCACAGAAATTGGCATGCCTCTGCCTCCTGAGTGCTGAGAGTAAAGGCATACACCACCAAACAAATAGCAGCACTCACATAATGAAGTCATTGAAAAGATTTAAAAATAGTTAATCAAATAAGGAAATGTTAGTGATATTTGCATCCTTATTTAAGATTCAAGAAAGTAGTATCAAACACTAATACTCACTAAACACTTCTTTATGCTAAATGGTGTGTCAATAAGTTATATGCATTATCTCATTTTATGGTAGTGCAAATGCTATAATGAATACACTAAATTCTTGTTTTACATATATTGATATTGATTCTTAGAGTTATGTAGCAATTCCAAGGTCACACAGATAGAAAATAGCAGTTAGTATATAATATGACAGTTAACAATAGAAAACTACTTAGCTTTATATCTTTTTTCATGACTTGAGTTAAAATGGAATACTACTGAGCTCTAAAGAAATATAAAAAGTTTATAAAAGGTAAAAATAATTCACAAAATTTACAGGAAAAAATGGACTTATATTAATTACATTATATTACTTATATTAATGTACAATATTAAACAAAAATCTCACAATCTAAGAAAGAAAATAATGTGCTATCCCTCATATGTAGACCTTAGCTTATAGTGTATGTGTTGTGTTGTGTGTCTGTGTGTGCACACGCATGTAAATATACATTTGGGTACAGTATAGCATGCAGAAAGGAGAACAAGAAAGGGTAAATATTGGGTCATGAGGAAGGTCTGAATGCTGGAAAATGACACTTGAGTGATGGAGAGATAACCTAATTGTTTTTCTGGTTTCAAATTATCATGGGCTTTCATTTTTGGTGGTGAGTGAGTGCATAAGGTCAGGATCCATCCCTGGTGCATGAGCTGGCTTTTTGGAGCCCACTACCTATGGTGGGATACCTTATACAGCCTTGATGCAGGGGAGGGGCTTGGAACTGCTCAAGTGAATGAACCAGGCTCTGCTGACTCCCCATAGAAGGCGTTACCTTGTTGGAGGAGGCGGGAATGCAGGGTGGGTTGGAAGGGGAAGGCTGGGGGGAAGGAGGAGGGAAGAGAGGAGGATCTGTAGTTGGTATGTAAAATGAATAAAAAATCTCTTAATAAAAATAAATAAATAAATAAATAAATACAGAGCATCTTTGATAGTGAAAATATAAAATCCAGTGTGAAGCTCCACAGCTTCAGAATGGCTATTCTAACTATACACAAGTTCACCAGTCTAGTTAATGTTGGTGTATAATTTACTATTTTTGGCAAGTCTTATACGATAAAGTTTTAATTAAAAACTATGGGTAAAAGAATATTAATACAAGAGTCTACAGGACACAGCAAAGGCCAATGCAAAAGACATTCAGGCAAAGTCTAAACTAGGGCTGTCAAGAAACTGAGGATGTTAATCAGCAGGACTCAGTGTTTGATTGGGTAAAAGGAATGAGGACGGTGGAGGGTTCAGACATACTAATTTTAATTCCTAATTTCTCAACAGTCTTCAGGTCATTATATTTTCACCCACTCAGTCATTCACTGTTGACTCATCTTTGCTTTCTCTATGAGGAATAATTCTCTCTCAATAAGGACTGTGTTAACAACAGCAAATATAGGTGTAATTTTAAATGCAGCATAGTGCAGCTCAAAGTGCTTCATATTATAAAATCATGAAGTGCCCATTTCAGAGGTATGAAAAGTAAGGCATGAAAACATAACTGTCAGAGTTTTCATGGGCACAGTAGCCAAGATAAAACCATAATTTAAAATGTATGTGACTGTAATATTAATTTATAAATTTATGTGTNTGTATATTATGGACGCACAGGGTTTCTATAACTAATGAAAGACGTAAAGAATAAAGTTTTCAAATTTAATAACAGAAAATTACTTTCTGTCCTTCCTAAGCTAATTTAGCTTAAATCATAATCCATAACCATGAAGTATCCCAATGTTAGTTGAGCAATACATAATCTATAATGGCCTTTGGGGGGGAAAGCTTCTTNGCCTTCTCAGCAGGGCAGACTATTCGTCTCACACATACACACACAAAAATAATTGTATTATTGTGCTTCAGTGCAAATTCTCAGAGGGGAGCAGCTGTATAGAAAGGCTGCTACTTGTTTCATTAAAAATAATAAAGCGCAGAAACTATTTCATGGGAAATGGCCCCTTCCCCGTTTTCATTACCGCATTATTCCAATGTCNCAGCTCTGATTCGGAGTTGGAAGGAGTGTGTTCTAAAGGGCTCTAAATCTGTGTGCTTGGAAGCATCTAAAGATTCAAGTGCCTAATTATCTCTAAATTAATAATCTACTGCACGAGTATGGAAGAAGAAATACGGAGGTCACCCCAAGGCATCCAGGACCTGTGTAAGCTGGGCTTGCTCAGAGCGCCCTTTGCCAGCTCTCTTAATTTCCCATTTCTAGTTCTCCCAGACCCCTGTGTACACTCTCCTGTGCTGCTTTTCACTGTGGCAAATTATCTGTTTCCCAAGACAGTTTGTTCTACAAGGTCAAAAGCTGAGATTATTTTGTTTCTTGGCCAGAGTCCCAATCTTTGTTCACAGACGGGCATTCAGACACCTTTGATTCCAAATTATGACACGAGCTTCTTCATTCAGATAATGTAAGCTGACCCACGGAGAATAATGAGAAGAGAGCTGTTAATGGCAATTACAGTCCTTCAGTTAAGTTCCTACAGAGAAGTGAAAATCGCAGAAATGACCTGGAAGAACTTAGGACTCATCTGGCTTCTCTCACCCCATAGCCACTGACTCCAATCGTGCTTTCCAGTATGCCTATATGATTTTTATTACCTAGCAATACTCAGATCATCTTACCTTACAATGTATTACCAGCTACATATCGAACTCTGAATTCTCNGGTTCTTTGCAGCAATTTATAACTGACCGCCCATGCACTGTTATCTTCTTCTCAATGATCAAATTGTTCAGCCATGTATATTTTGTTGTTTTTCATTAGTTCAGACACATTTTATGAAGCATATCATTTATCATTTTTCCTTAAGTAATAATTTCACCAACTTAGAATAGTTCACAAAGCATTCACAACAGATTGTGAAAATGTGATGTAAATAGATCCATTAAGTTCCATCTGAAATAATTTTAAAAGTTCCTAATCATTAGAAGTTGTATTGACCAAAACCCACATATGTACATGAATTAGCTAACAAACCTCATTTATCTTGAATCATGAGTTTCTTTAAATCTTGTCTCTATTTAGAGTCACATGGCTGACTGATCTTGGAGTATCTTCGTGCATTTGAATCATACAACTGCCAGACTCTTCAAAGGCAAGACCATTTACAATTTAACTGTTTTTTAATCAAAGCTTTAATAATAGCTTATAATATGTGAATATTCAGGATTTTAGTCAAACACACATTGAAGTCTTCATTCAAGTGGAAATTTCCTTAATCTTGTCCTCTGTTTTTTTGTTTTGTTTTGTTTTGTTTTGTTTAGTAAGGAATTAATTGGGTTTCTACAATCCCTTGTCTAATTCTCATACTCAGTCATCAAAGGCTCAATAATTGCTTGGATAGATTTGAAAACTTAGGTAAGCTAGAGTGCCACAAAAAAAATTTTTTAGTGACAAAATTCTGTCACAGCAAGTAATACATTTGGTCTTATTAACACAAAGATCTTTCTAAAAGACTCAGGGGAAAGAATGAAACAGTCTTTCAGTCACCATTTCCAATCTAAAAGTAGGAGAACACACCACATCGAATGACAAAGTACAGTGAAAATGAAGTCAGGAGCCATCTCCCCTCTAAGGTTCTCTCACACCCAGTTCCTATTTATAGCATCCTTTACAGTCCTATTCAAGGTGTTACCTTTGTGTAATGAACAAAGAGAAAGAGAAGAACATAAACAAAGCTATTCTTTGAGTAAGCGCTAAGTATAGCCATCTGTCTTCTAACCCTTTACAAGTGTACCTAATACCAAATGAAACATCCCCTGCTTCCTCTATGAGAGGAAGGAAAGGCCCCCCCTAAGGAAACCTAGGGCTTCTATTGTCAATACTGATGCTAAGGAGGACCTTGCTTTTCTCAGTTTTAGAAGGGAGGATTTTTCTCTAACAACTGTTTTTTTCTTCCCATTATCTCAGAGAAAGCCAACAGTTTAGAACAGAATTTTTATAGAGAAAAAAAAAAAAAAACTTTACCATCTTTTCTTCATTCAAAATGACTTCCATAAAGTCACTTCAGGTTTTAGAATGACTTCGATGAATAACTGTGGTTATTCAGGAAGCAGCAAACTGTACAAGTTAAAACAATGGATCGCTACTTGTAAATGATTTCTATGTGAACTTCTGCAGCACAAAATAAAATTTAAATACAATGTGTGACAATTGCATTTCACTTGTAAAACAAATCATTACTCAGAGAAACTGTGAAATCTGTCAGACAGAGCCTTCTTCCAGTGGTATTCTTCTAGGTCTAACAGCCACAGAATCAAAGATGAATACTCCAAAATATCTCCCTAAATGCACACAATCTAGAAGACTGCAATGTTGGTGAGGGAAAGCCTTCAATGGGTGGCATCCATCATCAGGAATTTTGAGAAATGAGAGACTTACTGTGCTATTGTCAGTTACATGAAATCTTTGTTTTCAAAATTATTTTCATTTAGCAAAGACAATCTAAATTCCCCCAATGTCCTATTTCCTTGGTCATTTACACATTGTATTTTGGTTGGAATCAATTAAATGTAACAAGTTTCACAAGCGCCAGCATGCAATCTATTCCAGAAAAGGACAATAGGATATCAAAAGAAAGNGACCTCTCTTTGCCACAGGAGTGACTAACAAATTAAATGATCAAATTAATATAAGGAATGTGTCAAGTGCTTTCAGTTTCTTTGTCACTTATAAGATAGTCATATTATGTATAAATTATTACCCATTCTCCAAATGTTACACTACTAGTATCAGAATCCTAATACTAAAGGTCATACTTGTTCTCAGTGTGTTGGAAACTTCTGATTAGTAACATTTTCTGATCATTGTATAAATTTTCCTAGTATGCTTATTTTATGAGAATAGCTTTCTCATATGCAAATGACCAATTCAGGCATCATTATAGATTAAGTAGACATTAATACTGACCTAAATGCCAATTTTTTCATGTAACACAAAAGAAAGGATAAATTATCCTCTTTATGTATGTTTAAGCTGAATAAGATATTATATAAGATGCAGCCACAAGCTATTTGCTAAATATGTTCATATAATTCAAGAAAAGGCAAATACTGTATTCAATGAAAAGATATGGGCTCAGATGGGTCAAGAGCTTAGCATCTCATGATGGACCCATAATAGTCCACCTAAGTGGAGAAGGAAATCAGGGAAGGCAACTTTGGATCTTTACAGGACTCACTTAATGACAAGCCAGGAGCTGAAGGCCCAGTGTAGTTCTATCTGTGACCCAGAAAAATGGTGTCTCAGTAGAATACTACATCACGAGGACTTGTTCCACACCCACACACAATCTCCAGAAGCTTTGCTTGGGGCCTGGACCACTAACTTATCACACTATGGGAAGAAAAGTCAACTGAAGAGCATATTCGCTAACAGAGGAGAACAGCTCTCTTCATCCTGGTTTTCCAGCTTGTTTTCTCACATACTTAACTTGTTGACACTATTATTGCTGTTTTTACTAAATGGCATTACTACATGGTGACTTAGGAAAAACACAATGGCATTTTTTTTTCTTTTTTTAGACAGGGTTTCTCTCTGTAGGCCTGGCTGTCCTGGAATTCACTGGGTAGACCAGACCAGACTGGTCTTGAACTCACAGAAATCTACTTGTCTCTGCCTCCCAAGTGCTGGGATTAAAGGAGTGTGCCACCCCTGCCTAGCACAGTGGCAAATTTTACCTCATTTCTCCCTTAACAGCTTGATAATTCACAGACTGATAAATATGCTCACAGCACAAAACCAAAGGAAGACCAAATTTTAAGACTAGCATCACTCACAAGTTTTTACTTTCAACGATTTTAATTTCTTTCCCTTACTTTCCTTCAATGATAAATGAAATTGAGAAAATCCAATTATATATACATTAAGTAAATTGAATTACTTTAAAAATAACTTAAAAGCATAAGAAACTATTTTTAAGAGGACAGAACAGGTATAAATAAAAATTTTAAAATATACAAATATTTAAACTACCTGAAATGCTAAACACTGATAAACAAAAAGCCAAAAAGTAGTTCCACTTTTCACATATTTGTGGTGATATTTTATTTATTTTATTTATTTTAGTAGAGGCAGCGTTGGTGAGTGGTGGCTTGCTCCTAATTCCTCTGATCTCTGTCAGATTTTCACCCTTATTTCTTGTTCCGCGTGTTTATTAATAAGACTGGTTAGAAGTTCTTCTTACACATATTAATTATAATATTGTTTCATACATAAAATATAATAATAAATTCAGGTATTAATCATTTTTTTATGCCAGCATTAAGCGGAGAAAAACAGCTTTGTAAGGGACAGGTTTCATAACCTCTGACATAGATATGCAGACTTGTCTGACAAGTTCTGCAGTCCTCTTTAGAGACACAAAACTCCCGTCAATCACATGCAGCTATGATAAAGGCAAAATTTAACTCTAGGATTCTGGGTCATATGCTTCCTTATCTAGCTTTCTCTAATGAGTTTTTGGGACAAATTTGCATTTCTGATTTCCATTTTTACTTATCTTAGAAGCCATCTATCTATGCGTTGAACAGGCCAGTAATCACACTCCAGTTCTATCTAATGCACATGGCTCTAATTGCCTCAACCTCATTCATGGCAGGGGTGGAGGAGGGGGAGTTCTGGTCCCAGTATCTAGCACTATCCTCCATGAGACCAGTAAATTTTCAGTGACTGTGAAAACTGCTCAATAGCGTCTTCTAGAAATGACAGTGAAGCTACACCCATGCTGCATCAACAACACAGCTACCTAAATAAGACCTGAGCAATGCCAATACCAACAGACATGCTAACTCTGCTAACTATGAAAGGAGGAAAATCATTGTACCCCAGCTCTAGACAAGGAACTACAAGCAACCAGTGACTGTGGGAAGAGAGAAAATTAGTCTCACCTGGGGATGAAACCCGTACCTGGTTATCCAACACAAAGTGGTCAGATCTGAAATCATATACACACAAGCAACACTCAACAGACTCAGCAAGTTGTATTTGTACATTTATGAATTGACATCTGTATGTAACAATAATAATTACAGAACAAGAAGTCACCAATTTGAGAAGTAAGGTACATTGGAGAGGTTGGCGGGAGAAAAGAGAAGGGGGAAGTGATGAAATTTTAACTAAAGTTTTAAAAAACTACGATAGAGAATCTAAATATGTAACAAAATCTTCCCTTCTTTTGTCTCGTCCTTATGCTCGCTCCTAAATGACTGAATTAGGAGAGTGTTTTGACTGGGTAAACCTAAATTTTTAGGACAGCATACATTTTGACATTAATTGAAGAAAACTTTTAAATCTCCCTGTCACACTGCATCCATTTTCCTCTGTCTACCAAATCCTCAAGTAATTATTTCCCCTGCAGAAAATTCTGCTTCCTGCTACATGAACTCCACACTTGACGTTGGGAGTAGTGGAGAACAAACGTTTAGTGCCCACTTCTCTTGAACCCAAAGATAATTTAAGACTATTTTATACAAAGTTTATAGACTGGATAGTAATACTAATTAGTGTTGCCACTTGCCAAACTGCTCATTGAAGGCTCTATTTTGTGACAACGTTAAATGTAATGTTAATGTTAAAAAAAAATTACAATGTATGCAGTGAAATGCAAAACAACCCAAAGTGCTATACATTTTTCTGGAAAATGCAGCCCATGTTTGCAAAAGAAAACTGAGGTGATAGAGGGTATATAACTACCGTATGACTCCTTGTCTTTCTTCCCCTCAAGGAGTGTTAATCATGTCATCTATGGCACAGATAATCATGTGGGGAAATGGTGGTGTGAGTTTGGGTCCCCAGAACGAATGTAAGTGCCAAGTGAACACTGTAGCACACCTGTAATTCTATCTCAAAAAGGCAGAGACCAGATTCTCAGAACATGAGGGCTAGCCAGGCCAGGCATATCAGTGAGATTGGAGTTTGACTCAGAGACCCTGGCTTCAGTGAAGAAAGTAGGACAAAGTAGGATGATTCCAGCATCAACCTCAGGTCTCCACATGCATATACACTCTATAAAGCATGTAACCTGCACACATACACACACACATAGGGTGGGAGAGTACAGAATGCTCATGTGCAGCTTTGTAATTACTCACTAGTTCAACAAATCAAGCAGACACCTAGCTTAAATTTTTCTCATGCTAATATTTAATGTAATCAACTGATTAATTTNAAAAGTTATAGATAGTCCAATTATATATCATAAATAATTGCAATTTGAGTACCAAATGGCATTAAAATTCATTAGCATATATAAAACATTCACATACAAACACTTTTGAAGACTTTTTGTTATTGTAAAATTTACCAAATCCTTCAAGGTGTTCTAGAAGAAATTTTTCCTGATAGAATACCAAAAGAAATTCTTGGAAAAAAATAACACCCCTTTAAATTTAGGCAAGTTTCATTTCTATATGAAATATATACAGTTCCTTTGAATAAACAAGGTGTACACATCCAAGAAGTGCAAGACAGATGGAAAATCAAGAGAATTNTGTGTACATAAATATTAATAAACGTGTTTCTGACACTCGGAGCTCTTGGCCACAAGAACTTCAGTGTCCACATTTGCATACCTGACTGTAATTTGACAGCAACAGCAAAATGCCATCTTTTTTTCATCACTCATACAAGACGGAATTTTTAAAAGATAAGTAATGTAATTGACTTGCCTGTAATTTCAAGTATTTTGACCTTTCTTAGGGAAAAATGAGAACAGACATCTAACTAAGCAAATATTCATTTATCTATTTCACTCTTGCTAAGTGTAAGACACTAGTAAGAAAATGACATGGGAAAGGGAGCTGTCTGCGCTCTCCCCTACACCTGAGTGGTCCTGAGTTCCACTTGGAGTGAGGCAGCAGTTGGCTCCTGGCTTCAACTGTGAGAAATATCTGTATAGAAATGTAAACAACTATCTAGTCGGGGTTGGGATGAGAAGAGGCTGAAATCAGGGACCATCCATCATGTTAAGAACATAAGCCCTCGATTAGAATATTAACAGAACGTAATTACTGCCATTTCTCCTTCAAGAAGGGAGCCTGTGTGTTCTAGTGATCCAGTTTTACAAGAGACATTTTTTTTAATTCCTTCAATGATTGAATTTTTAAAATTTTAATTCTAAGAGTCTTCATTTGTTAAAATGAAATACATGTTAACATTTTTGTGCCCACATCATAGAAATTAAAACATTACATCTAACTGAACTGAGTGGAACATAAAACACACACACTTTGCTAAAATATGGCTTTAGAGTGGGAATTTCAAATGCACCAGAAGCAAAATGTTAACCAAGATTTCAAAACTAACACAACTCCAAACCCTGGCTCTTTTACTTATGTGCTTAGACTCTGGGTCTTGGTTTTCTTGGTGCCAAAATATAGAACACTACAGAAGGAAAATGAAATTTAAATAGTCTTAAGAATAATTTATTTTCAATTGTCCAATTTATAGACTTTATGAAGTTCAAAACATATTCCTGTCAGTAGTTTTCACTTGAATTTTAAAAAATATTTATTTNTATTTTAATTCTTACTATAACCAAAAGTTAGAAGAGTAAAATATCTAGATTTCCAACAATGAACTACTTTTCAAACTATGATCTACTCACGATGAGTTTACCAGACAATAGCTATACTATTCCATTAATAAAAAAGTGGTGTGTAAGGATTTACTATTATTCTGTGTCTTTATCAGCACGTACTCCTTTGTTGTTCTTAAATAACAGCCATTCTAAACTCTGGAATCTTGATTCTATTGGTGCTTTCCTCTTCCTTATGATCAAGACCAACTTACAGAAGGAAGAGATTGTTTTGCCTTCACGTTCAGGGGAATATAGAGTACCTCTTGTCAAGACAGCATGGCTGCAGGGGCACGAGGGAGCTGGTGATGCAGTGTTCACAGTCAGGAAGGAATGATGGCTGGCTACTGTTGCTCAGCTTGTCTTCTCCTCTGAGACCTCAGCCCCTGGGTGGAATGATGCTGCCTGTGTTTCAGCGGGTCTTCCGATACTAGCTACAATCCAAAAATTTCACCCAGTCATGTGAAGAGGCTTGTCTCCATGGCGATTCCAGATCTGTCAACTTAATGATATTAACTATCATACTGAGTATATGTGGGTTTTATTCTATATCAAAAAGATCACATATCAATAGTATACTTCATAGGAATGTGGTAAATTTGTGTTTGACCTCTGTGTGACACTTTGTTTCTTACCATGTCATTGTAGCAGACACAAGTATATAATATATAATCTGTGTTGGTAAGAAATAAAAATTCTAAGCAAGGAGAAAAAGTATTTCTACCTATCTATGAGTTGGCATTTCCGTTTAACTGAGCTGTCCACACACAGAGGAAGCAGAGGTGTTCCTCAGCTCATTTCTCTCACGCTCTTCCCAAGAAGCCTCAACCCAAAGCAATATGAAATACAGCAAATCTAAAATGAAAATCAGACAAAAACTACTAGTGTTTTTCATTGTAAGTGGACAGCGCTTTATATCAACTTCTCTGAATTCTTCATTTCTTAAGAAACAATGTCAGCTGGTGACCAATTTCAGAAACAAATTTCTTTTTTCTAGTCATGTGAAGGAAAACTGAATAACATCAAAGCAGCCAAGCAACTGCAAGCAAGGAATTGGCCTTTTCTATTTCACAAAGAGAAATTTAATCATGGTGTGGGGAGGTTCTTTTGAATCATCCTAAGAATAAAACTTAAAAATAATACAACATACAATGCTATTAGATAGTCAATCATCAAAGCAATATAAATGCCAAAAATCTTTAAACAATTGTTCAATTATAATTTGGGGATCTTCTTTGATAGCCACCAAAAATCCCATACCATCATTTGTATAGAAAATTATTAATTTGCTGTGTATCTGTTAAACCACTGTTCTTTAAAAAGCTAGGTTAACAACAACAACAAAAAAAGACAAAAAAGATTTGTTTTAGTTTTACTTATGCATGCATGTATACATATGTGTGCATGCACGTGTGGTGTGTGTGTGTGTGTGTGTGTGTGTGTATGTGTATGTGTGTGTGTATGTATGTGTGTGTATGTGTGTATGTGTGTGTGTATATGTGT
>LZPO01008901.1:24650-37062 GCA_001675575.1 Neotoma lepida | reverse complement strand
TATTAGCATATACTGATTAAATAGTGAATTTTTACTATGACATTTTCTTACATACATACAATTTTAATCATATCCACTGCCTTTATTCTCTTTTGTCCCCTCTCACTTCCCGTACCTCTTCCCAACTAGTCTCTCGTCTGCTTTCCATCCTTCTCTCCCTCCCTCTTTCTTTCATGAACCAGTGAGTTCTACTAGTGTTGTTTACAGGAGCTTACTTGAGAGGTGATTTGTGGAAGCTGAGGAAAATGTCCCCCCCGTAACTGTGGTAGCTCCTAGGGCAGGGACGGCCTCAGGGCCCCTTGCTTTCCCATTATTTAGAGGTATCACTATTTAACAGTCTTGCAGTTATTTAAAACTTGCTTTTTCACATTTACAGATTTTTGCTTGTTTTTATGGAAATTACCCTGTATAATAGTCTGCTTACTTCTTGATGCTCCGACAAGGGTTTGCCCTTTTCACCCCAGAAAGCAGGATGATTTTGTAAATGCTCTTATCTATGAAGACTCTTAAGTCTTATCTGGTTGCCGCAAAATTTTCTAAGGGAAAGTTCATTCATAGCCCATTTCTCTTTCTGAAATCTGATATCAATTTTATAACTCTTCCATTGACTCACATCAAGATAACTATGTCTTTTTAGTTACATTGTAAAACTAATTCCTACTGTGGTTTTAACTTTTGAAAGTGGGTATAGCATTTTCTTAAGAAAGTACTTGTCCTGTTTTTGCTAGGGTTGGGGTTACATCCACAGGTATTGCTCTAAGACTTGGTTGTTGGAACCTCCATAACTATGCCTTTACATGTTTTCAGAACCATGTGCAGAGGAGAGAACTCCATCCTTGGACAGTTAAAGCCAGAGCGTAAGTAGTTTTTCTTTTCTTCTGTGATTGTTTCTAGGACACATCAGGAGTTAATAGGATTAGATATGAAGATAAGAGGGCAGCATCTATTAATTGTTTTCTTTGTTGCTTTGACCAATGTGTGACAAAGCAGCTTACGGCTTGAAGGTACAATCTGTCATGTCAGGGAAGTCATGGCAAAGAAGTCATGGCAGCAGATGCTGTGGAGGCTGATCACATTGAATTCACACTCAGGAAGCAGAACAGGGTGAATGCTGGTGTACCCTTTTCCTTTTTATTCAGTCTGGAACCCCACTCATGGAATAGTGCTGCCTGTGCTTACAGTATACCTGCCTTTAACCAACTTGATCCAGAAACCACCCCCCCCACACACACACCTCAGATTATAATCAAATTAACTGTCATGATATCTGTGAATGTCCACATAGTGTGCTTACAGAACTTTGTTCACATAAGCCTCTTCACAAAATGCTCAATTTAGGTAAGCCACATTTTCTCATTAAATTGCCGAAGCCAATGTTCAAGTGAAAAAACCTGTGCATGAGGTGTATGGATGCTAAACAGTGGGAACATCTCTGCAATTTTTATTAAGTTTTATCATTTCTGTGATAAATGGAGGAGTCTCACAAGGACTGTCTACATGTATTCTCAGCTTATCCGATACCACAACCCCATATGGGTCATCCCTGTTGAGAATTATGTTTAATTCTGTACCCCATTTTTTAATTGAATTACTTGGTTCTTTGATTTCTATTTTCTTGAATTCTTTATATATTTTGGAGATCAGCCCTCTATCAGATGTGAGGTTGGTGAAGATCTTTTCCCATTCTGTAGGCTGCCGTTTTGTCCTATTGACAATGTTCTTTGCCTTACAGAAGCTTCTCAGTTTCATGAGGTCCCATTTATTAATTGTTGCTCTCAGTGTCTGTGCTACTGGTGTTATATTCAGGTAGTGGTCTCCTGTGCCAATGTGTTCAAGGCTATTCCTTTCTCTTCTATCAGGTTCAGAGTAACTGGATTTATGTTGAGGTCTTTGATCCACTTGGACTTGAGTTTTGTGCATAGTGATGGATATGGATCTATTTGCAATCTTCTACGTGTTGACATCCAGTTATGCCAGCACCATTTGTTGAAGATGCTTTCTTTTCTCCATTGTACAGTTTTGGCTTCTTTGTCAAAAATCAAGTGTCCATAGTTGTGTGGATTAATGTCAGGGTCTTCACTTTCATTCCATTGATCCATGTGTCTGTTTTTATGCCAATACCAAGCTGTTTTTATTGCTACAGCTCTATAGTAGAGCTTGAAGTCAGGGATGTAATACTTCTAGAAGTTCTTTTATTATACAGGATTATTTTGGCTATCCTGAGGTTTTTGTTTTTTTCCGTATGAAGTTGAGTATTGTTCTTTCAAGGTCTGTAAAGACTTGTGTTGGATCTATACATGGCTTCTGGTAAGTTGGCCATTTTTTTATGTTAATCCTACTGATCCATGAGCTCATAGTACTTTCTTACAACCTATAATACCATAACCATTTTTCATAATGTTTGAGACAACTGTGGATAAAGAAGGAAACAAACCAAGGTATCCCCTTTCCCTGCCGCAGTTCTTTCTAGAAGTGGAGGAGAGAAAAAGAAAAAAGAGTGAGAGAAAAATGCTTGCTCGTCATATAGCTCATTTTTAAAATAAAAAATATCTGAATAGACATTTGATTTCAAAGAAGATACAGAGATGACTAATAAATACATGAAAGATGCTCAATATCATTAGCCATTGGGGAAAACCACAACAAGATACAGCTTTACACCCTCTAGGATAGCTAAAATAATAATCAGGTATTGGCAAGGATGTATAAGTAGTGGAACCCTACCCTCATGCATTGCTGTTGGGAATGCAAATTGGTACAGTGTCATTTGAAAACAGTTGGGTAGTTCCTCAGAGGTTAGACATAGAGTTCTGTATAAGCCAGAGACCTTCTTTAGTATATACTAAAGAAAATGCATCTATACAAAATTTGCACATGAGTGCTCATAGTCAAAATAGGCAAAGAGAGGAAGTCATCCAATGTCCAATAGCCGATCAATGTATAAATTGTATGAGCATGTGTGTGCACACACACAAAGACCGTAATAGCACATTGGGTCTCCTGTTACTCTCATAATGATGAGGTAGTATTGATAAACTGTAAGAAGGAATTAAATGGCATGTCCTAAATTATGGATGAACCATGTAAGTACTAGGCTAACTTAAGGAAACCAGGTACAATAGGTCACATGCTAGATGGTTACATTTTTATGAAATGTCTTTAATAGGCAAATCCACAGCAATAGAAAGTTCTATAGTGATTGCTAAAGTCTGGGAAGAGTAGATAGGATCAGATGCTAATTAGATGGGCATAGGGGTATACAATATCTTAAAATTAAGTAGTGGTGATGGCTATATAGCCTTGTGAATATACTTTTTAAAAATCTACTGAATTGGACCTGGGAATGCAGCTCAGTTGGTACAGTGCTTGGCTGGCATGTATAAGGCCCTAGATTCAATCCCAGCACTGTGTAAACCAAGTAAAGTTGTACACATCTGGAATCCATGCATTCAGAAAATAGAGGTAGGAGGATCAGAAGCTCAAGGTCATCCTTAGATATGCAGCATGTTCAAGGACAACTTGGGATACATGAAAGATGAATCTCAAAAACTGACTACAGCAAAAAAATCTGTGGGGTATGGCAGTGCATGCCCTTGCTCCCAGCACTTGGGAGGCACAAGGATCTCTATGAGCTGGAAGCTAGCCTGGTCTACATAGTGAGACCTTGTCTCAAACAAATAAACAAAACTACAAAAAACACCTATCGAACTGTACTCTATTTGCACTTGTGGGAATAGAGAGGCTTGCACATGCTAAGCAAGGGCTCTGCACCAAACCCACATTCCCAGCCCTGTGGTATACAATTAAAACAGGGAAGTTTCAGGTTATGGAGTTTTTGGAGATATTTATAGACTCCTCTGATGTTTTAAGGGATTTGATAGCTTTGAAAGCTATGGGTTTAGCTGGATGTGGTGATCCACATCTTTAATTCCAACACTCAGGAGGCACTTAAGGCTAGTTTGGTTTACATGGTAAATTCCAGGACAACCAGAGCTCCATAGTGAGGCTCTGCCCCACCCCCAAAATAAATAAATAGTAGATAAAAGAATAAATAGGCTTAAACTTTCCCACAACAGTTGTTCTCAACCTTCCTAATGCTGTGACCCTTTATTACAATTCCTCATGTTGTGGTTACCACAACCATAAAATCATTTTCGTTGCTACTTCATAACTGTAATTTCACTATTATTATGAATTGTAATATAAATATCTGATATGCAGGATATCTGATATGTAACCCCTACAGGAGTCATGACCTACAGGTTGAGAACTACTGTCCTACAGGTATATTATATATGCACACATATGTCTTTCAGTGCTGTGTATTTAGGAAGTTTTCACGGACTGTCTGTTCAGACATAGTTATGCACATCACATAATTGTACCCAGGAGAGAGCAGATGTCCCAGAGGGTCACCTTGATCTCTGTGGGTTGACGAATCAATCTATATAAAAGACATATTGATAAAACAGAGTAGGAAAGGCATCTCAAGCTGCCTGATGGGGGCTTGTAAGGTGAAGGTGAGGTTATAGGACAGTAAGGAATCAAATCGAGTTATTCTTCCGTTTCTCAGTAAAAATGTCCCGAGCTTAATATAAAGCACTTTCTTTGGCTCCAGACCCTTTTTTTGCCTTTGTCATTCAGAGGATATAAATTGGATTTTAACACAAACAACTTCAATGGTAAGCTTGCTTGCAGGAAAGTTTCTAAGCACCCTGGGAACAAGTCAAAATACGGCCTCTTGGTGGGGGAATGTTCAGATTCTGAACATGGGGAGAAAAGACTAATTACACAGTGACTGACGCAAAGGGTCACAATGTTGGTTTGTTTTTGTTAGTGCTGGTGGGTTTTAAAGCCCCAGTGGCCTGCTCTCTGATTGGGTAGTGGACTGCAGTGCCTAGAGATTGGTGCTCCAGTTAATTTGAATAACAAAACTGCAGCTATGGGGAAGTTAAATGTCCTGAAAAGAATTCCAGCCCCAGCCATTATCTGAGCCTATAATCTCCAGAGACCTAATGCTCAGTTTAAAGCATTTCCTTATCATTTTTATAATTTTGGGGAATTATAACCTTTTAGGACCAAGTAAATTAGTGACCAGGGGTATTCAAGCAGGATTATAAATACACAAATACACAAGACTCCAGTTTTAAGTAAAAACCTGTGATAATTCTTGGTGTTTTTGTTTTTGTTTTTTCAATCAAATTGCCTTGTGAACTTCCAGCACCCATTGGAGCCCACCTTCCTTCTGGTACCCAGACAACAGTGTCAATCATCGTTAGTCCTGGAATGTTGTCTGCAGAGTCTCAGATCCCACCACCTGGGAATCATCCCAGGACTTGTCTTTCCCCTTTTTCACAATGGTTTCTATCTGTGTTGTTGGATTTTTCCTCAAAAAATCACTCATGTTCTGAATTGTAACTTGGTAGCACCACATTAGCACCACTGACTTTGTGTTCATGTCATGTGAAGTCAGTTTTCTTCACAGAATAAAATACCAGTTCTCAATTTTGCTTGTCTTCCTTCACTAGGAAGCACATGAGGTGGGAGTGGGATTCATTACTGTCATAGGTGCACACCAGTTGTATGTGACAGGCCCCACCGAGATTGTCCATGGTATCTCTGTTAGTTATTATGTGGTGCTGTTTACCATTCGAGAAAAGTCACAAGGCACAACAAAACCCACTGTAAGAATTTATTAGGAGAAGGGAACAGGGGGGGATGTGCTTAGGCCTATGGAAGATGGTGCAGGAGAGAGAGGAAGAAGAAGGGGAAGGAGTCTGTGACCCACTTTTTATGGATTCCCCTGCACATGTGCACATAGGCTTACATAGCTACACCACTCATGTGCATAGGTTGCGTGATCATGCTGCACACAAGTTACGCAACCACGCAGCGCACAGATTATGTAGGACATAAGACCCCGGGATGACTAAGCCTCTTAAGTGCTTGGCTACTGGACAGCACATGTGCGGTCGTGTAGCAGCATTCCAGACTCTTTGTTTATTAAAAAATGGCAGGTGAATGGGAATGGAGGCCCTGTGTCTCCCAAAACTGCTTACAGCTGACTCAGTGGGTGTCGGTGAACTCTTGAGGGGTAGGAAAGGGAGCTTTTGGGGTAGCCAGATGTTGTGAGGTAGTGGATTGTCTTCTGCTGCTTTGGGAATCATCTTCTCCTGCTTAGGGCTCTGTGGCTGCTTGGGTCTGACAAGGTGCTGTCCAGGTAGATTCAAGCTGGCTCTGGAGGTCGATGACCTGTCCAGGTAGATTCAAGCTGGAGCTCAGAAAAATTTTTAAACATATTAAGAAGCAGCCATGGGGAATTTAAAATCTTGAGCTGGTAGCCATGATATTATAATGTTTAGTACTCTGCTATCAAAACTTCATTGGTTAGTGTTAGTGAGAGTGAGAGAAAGAGATTTAGAATATGCTTTTAATTTTTATCTGAGATAAGCTTTATCTCACACAAATCTCAAGGCACCTGTTTTCCTTTATAGTTTAGCATCCAGGAGACGCAGGTGATCAATTGCTGAGGGCATTTAACAGCAATAGATTGTTATATTAAAGTCTGTTTTTTGCAGAGTTCAGACCCTTTTGGGTCTGAGGGTATAAATACCTCTGGAATGTTACTGTTCCTTACTGCCTGGGTATATTTGGTGGTCCTTGGCCTCTGGCTCTATGGTGATCCTGTAACAATTAGCTGAGTAGTTAATTAGGAGAGGGAACTAAGAAGAGCTTGTGGGGTGAGACCTCATTCTTCTGGAATTGGTGACAAAGCAGTGGATCCTGGTGTCCTCTGGAACTTGAGAAAACAGGGCCCTGTCTGTGTCACTGTGTATGAAGAGAAATTTTTATGGGGTAAAGATGAGATAAAAGGCTTCAAGTGGGACAGGTGAACCCAGTGGGAAAACCTTTTAGCTTAGTAGCTGTGGGGGGTTACAAGAATTACCTTGAAAGATCCCTGCCATTTAGGGAAAGGGGATAGGAGGGCACTGGCCTGGAGGGGAAAGAAGGACCTAATCCCCAATGTGGATTGGGGGTGGGCGTGGATTATCATATGGCTGAAGTAAGGAATGGTCAGTGAATTCCACAGGAGAGAATGAAGATGACAGAGTAAGGGAGTTAACAGGCTGTCTGGGAGGGGTGAAGGTTTGGATAGGAGGCCCAGTGTTAGGGCCAGTCTCCCATACATCAGTTCAAATGGGGGAAATTGAAAGAGGCCACTTGGGAAAGGCCCAGAGCCTAAAAAGAGCTAGAGGCAATAACTTTACCCCTTCGAGGTGAAGTTCCTGTGACATCTTAGTAAGAATAGATTTTAAAGATCAGTTGGTGTGCTCCACCTTTCCTGAGGACTGAGGACGGTATGGGATATGAAAACGCCAAGGAATATGGAGAGTCTTAGCTAGTGTCTAGGAAATCTGGGAGGTGAACTCTGGATCATTATCAGACTGAAGAGAGGAAGGAATCCCAAAACAGGGAATAATTTCTCAGAGAAGGAGATCCACAACTGTCTGAGCTCGCTTATTAGAAACCTGATATGCCTCTACCCAATTCAAAAATGAGGAGATATTTAATTCTCCTGACAGTGGGCATATGGGTAAAACTGAGCTGCCAGTCAGTCCCTGGAAGGGAACCTCCAGCCTGGTGGGTGAGAAAAGGTTGGTTTCGGTATCTAGTGTTAGGATCTGACTTTTGGCAAATTTCACAAGAGGCAGTAATAATTCTTAAGAACTGTGGGTCCTCAGAAGTGGGCTCCAAATGGGCTTTTACAAATTGTGACAGAGCAAGACTATTAGGGTTAAAGAGCTGGTGTAGATAGGACAGAATTTGCCTCGTGTCAGGAGTTGCCTGTGAGGATGTGGGCTGCACTGTATGGATTTCCTGTGGTGGGTGGGGTGAGTCTTGGCCCTGGAGGGCCTCTGTTCTGGCTGACTGGTCAGCCTGGTTATTTCCCTTGGAGATGATGGAGCTGTCAGTCTGATGAGACTGGCAGTGGATAATTCCTTGGGGAGGTGGGAAGCTTTTAGCATGGCCATTATTTGGCCTGAGTTAGATATGGATCCTCCCTTTGTTGTAAGGAGCCCACGCTCTTTCCAGATAGCAGCATGGGACAGGAGGATATGGAAAGCATATTTGGAGTCTGTGTAAACACTTAGGGATTGCCCCTGTGCCAATTGGAAGGCATGGGTGAGAGTTATCAGCCCAGCCTGTTGGTTAGTGGTGTGTGGGGGTAGTGCCTGTGCTTCTATCACCCCAGTATCTGACACTGTGGCCTAGCCTGCTTTACAGGTCCCCTCTGGTAGAAAGGAGCTGCCATCTGTGTACCAGGTATGAGTGGCCTGAGGCAAAGTTCCCTCCTGTATATGTGAAGGGTGTGGCAGCAGTTCCTCCAAGGTTTCAGTGCAGGAATGAGAGGGAGAATAGTCAGCATTAGGCTGAGGGAGGAGACTTGATATATTAAGAGGCAGCAGGTTTTAAAGTTGAGTGTGGCATCTTCCAGTAACACCACCTGGAGAGAAAGAACACTGGAGGGAGGTGAAGTTTGTAAGCCTTTATAAGTTAAGCGATGGGACAGGTTATGGTGAGAGAAGACAGTAGTAGGTGACCCAAAGGTTAGCTTCTTTGATTCCCAAATAAAGAGCTCTGCAGCTGCTAAAGCACAAATTTAGGGTGCCCATCCCCGAATGGTGAGGTCTAGTTTTTTTGACAGGTATGCTACAGGTGCAAAGGAGGGTTCCAGCTGGTGCCATAGGGTCCCAAGGTCATATCCCTCTTTTTCTGTTACATAGAGGGAGAAGGGATGAGTTAGGTCTGGGAGGTGAAGTGCTGGGGCCTGGAGGAGAGCCTGTTGGAGCTTCTGGAATGGTTTAGTAACAGGGTGAAGGAGGTGTTCATGCAGGGAGCCCAGAGAGGCCTCATATAAGGGGCGAGCAAGAAGAGTAAAGGATGGAACCCAGGACCATAGGAAGCCAGCTATTCCTAGAAAAGACAGAGTCTCCCATTTAGTAGAAGGGACTACAAGAGACTGGATTGGATGCTTTCTATCTACAGTAATAGCCTTATGAATTAGATGCTTTCTATCTACAGTAATAGCCTTATGGGTTGGAGTAATGGTTAGACCCAAATAGGTGACCTGGGGAGTGGACAGCTGAGCTTTAGAAGGAGATACTCTATAACCTCGGCTGGATAAGAAATTTAGGAGAGCAGAGGTGTTAGTTTGGCTAAGTTGTAATGAAGGGCTGCAGAGCAGAATGTCATCTACATATTTTATTAGCTTAGAGCCAGGAGAGACAGAGAGAGCAGATCAGAAACCAGAGCCTGACCAAAGAGGTGTGGACTGTCCCTGAATCCCTGTGGCAGGATAGTCCAGGTCAGCTGTGTAGACAGATGAGTGTCAGGGTCAGTCCAGGTGAAAGCAAAGATATTTTGAGACTGAGGGCTGAGAGGAATAGAAAAGAAGGCATTCTTGAGGTCTTGAATTGAGAAGTGAGAGGTTCCTGAAGGGATAGTAGAGAGGAGAGTATAAGGGTTAGGCTACTATACGGAGAGGGACCACTGCAGAATTAATGAGCCAGAGGTCTTGAACCAGGTGGTAGGTTCCATTAGACTTTTTAACTGCAAGTATGGTGGTGTTAAAAAGCAAAGAGGTTGGGCAGAGCAGCTTCTTCCTGAGACGGTCAAAAATGATAGGCTTAAGTCATCTAAGGCTCTGAAGTGAGAGAGGATACTGAGCTTGGTTGTGTATCTGGTAGGGTCCTGCAACTGAATAATAATAGGGGGATGGTGTCTAGCAACAGAAGTGTTCTGGGTGTCCCAGACTTTGGGGTCTACCTGAGAGGCTGGCAAGGGAAAGGAAATGTTAGAGTTAGTAGGCTGAGTGGCTAGGAGGAGGAGGAGGAGAGGAGCTGCTGGTGAGTCTGGAGTGGGGCAAATGGGAGAGCAAATGAAATAAAAGTTCCTACCTTAGCTAGAAAATCTCTTCCTGTTAGGGGCACAGGGCAAGTTGGCACAACTAAAAATGTGTGGGTGAGGGGGATGCCCCTGAAAATACAATTAAGTGGTGGGGTCTGATGAGTTAGGTAAGGCTGTCCCCCTACCCCGACAATAGAGGAGAAGTGGGACCCCAAAACTCTCTCAGGACTGAGTAAGTGGCTCCAGTGTTCAAAAGGAAGGAAATGGGTTGCCCCATTACTGTTATGGCTACACTGGGTTCCCTATGAGAGATGGGTGTGGTTGGGCTGGGAACAGGACAACTTCAGTCATTGCTTAAGGCCAAGCCTAGGAAGTTGGCCAGAGGGTGGTCTAGGTTTGATGCCCCCATGCCATGAGGTGCACAAGGGCAGTCAGCTGACCAGTGTTCTTCTTGATGGCACTTAGGACAAGGCCCAGTTGGTAGCCTACTTGGGGCATGGCAGGCACGAGCCCAGTGGCCTTCTCTACCACACTTAAAACAGGACCCAGAGGCTTTCAGGAAGCTGGTCATATGACATGTGCCAGCATTTGGTAGTCCTGTTTATAGGCTTTCTCATCTCTCCCATGGTACATCTTAAATGCCACTGCTAAAACTTCTGCCTGTGGAGTCAGGGGCCCCCTCTCCAGGCGCTTAAGTTTAGCTCTGATGTTGGGGAAGCTCTGCAAGACAAACTGGGTCATAAGGAGCTGCCTGCCCTCTGAGCTCTCAGGATCTAAGCTGGTATATTGAAGGAGAGCCTTTGTAAGCCATTCTAAGAAATGAGACAGATTTTCTTCCTTATCTTGAATTCCATTTTTTGGCTTTTTATAGTTTACTGTTTTGAGGGCAGCCTTACGGAGGCCTGCCAGGAGGCAGGTGATAAACCTATCCCTAGCTAGAGAGCCACCCTGGGTGTTATAATCCCAATGTGGGTCCTGATCAGGAACTGCCTCGGCCCCTGGTGGATGACAGGATTGGTTTGATGAACCTCATCTGCATGTGTCCTTGCCTGCTCCCAGACCTGCCTGCGCTCCTCAGGAAGTAGGTCATTAGCAAGTATCATATATACATCATGAAAGGTGAGGCTATAAGATTGGATAATATATTGGAATTGTTTAATAAAGGAAGCAGAACTAGAGGTATAGGAACCCAGTTTTTTTCTATCTGAGAGAGTTCTGTGTGGGCGAATGGGACATGAACCTTAACAAGTCCATCCACTCCTGCCACCTCTTGCAAAGAGAGAATGGTTGGCAGGTTGGCATGGCCGGAGTCAGATTCTTTATCAGTCCGAGAGTGAGTGACAGGAGAAGTGAAGGTGGGAGCCCAAGTTGAGCTTTTGGAGCAGCCCGATACCAGAGAGGAGGAGGAAGCCAGAGGGGGAGGGGAAGGGGAAGCAGGCACCCTAGGAGTGGGAGGTTAGAAAGGTGGAGGTTCATTTGCAGGGTCCAGAGCAGTAGTCAAAGATTCCTCAGGTTCAGGTTGCATAGCTAGGAGCATGTGGGAAGGAGGGCAGGAATCAAGAAGGGAAGGTTTAGAGCTTAGACAGAAAAAAGCTTGAATATAAGGCAACTCTTTCCATTCGTCTGTTTGCTGGCAGAAGTTAGATAATTCCTGTAAAATATCAGGGTCTAAGGAGCCCATCGGTGACCATTTCTTAGTACAGAGGTGGACAAGCTTAGAAATATTTAAGTAAGGCATTAAGGTGAGAGGATTGAGAGTTTCCAGAAGGCATCCGGGGGTAGGGGAGGTAGGACTGATGGATTTGGAGGTCTTATTTCCCATGGCTGCAGCAAAGAGAAAAAAAATAAAAATAAAAAACAAACATGATCCAAGACCACAATCTCAGGCGTCCCCGGGATCAAAGAAGGATCTGTGATCAGCGCAAGTCACCCAACACTCCATCAAGCAGAGAGTGAGCACCAGGGCACATGTGTGGCCGGAGGCCCCTGCTGGGGGTCCAACAGCATTCAATGCTTTGTCAAGAGAGAATGAGTTGTGGTGTACGCAGCCCAAGGATGCAGCCTGAGGACTGGGATTCAACAGTGAGCATTATATCTCAGACTGCAGACATGGAAATGGCTGGAAATTTAAGCCTGCCATAGGTGCTGACCATAGCCAGTGAAGTCCATGGACAGGTGTACCCCCAGTTCCAGGGACACCAGAGTAGTGCTGGATGATCTACAGTCATTCCCACGGGCCCAGGGGACTGTTTATGCTGCCTGGAAAGGGGGGGCTCACTAATCAAAGCAGCCGGTTTTGTGTGAAGCAGTCTGGTGGCCAGGCAAATGGAAAGTGGGCTGTCATGGATGGAGCAAAACCTCGGTACAGGGTCCCGGGCACAGAGAGCCGGGAGGGCCTGCTTGGTCTAAGCACCAATGTTAGTTTTATGCGGCACTGTCTACCATGCGAGAAAAGTCACAAGGCACAACAAAACCCACTATAAGAGTTTATTAGGAGAAGGGA
>LZPO01008901.1:14061-24134 GCA_001675575.1 Neotoma lepida | reverse complement strand
CTTCTTCCTCCCCCTCTTCCTTTAGAATCTGCAGTTAGCTTTCTCCTCAGGGCCATTTCTCGCTTTCTGAGCCTCACTGAGTGAGGCAGAGAAGAAGGTGGTATGCACTGTGAGTGGGGCATCCCTGTTTGACAAATGCTTGGCCAATAGGCCTGCTGTGGAATGATACAAATGCGAGCTTCAGACACTGTATACTATTGCACATCTTAAAATCCAGTCTTCTGGCCACTAGTCAATATAACTGATCTTTTAAAAATGATTTTTAAACACTTTCAGATTCCTAATATAATATATTTATTTATTACTGGTGGAAGACGCATGCCACATCTCACGGGTGAAAGTCAGAGAACAACTTTCAGGAATCAGTTCTCTCCTCCTACCTTTCCGTGGGTTCCAGGGATCAAACTCAGGTTTGTGAGGCAATAGCCTTTACCCACCAAGATGTCACTCTGAACCCTAATTCCAGTCTTATAGGACAATTTCTGGGGCTCTATCCTGTGTCCTTGCATCCTGTGTTTCTATATGCTGACATTTTAGCTTCTCCCTTCTCCTTCCCTTCTCTTCCTTCTCCTCCACTGCCCTCCCTTTCTTCCCTTCCTCCATAACTTCCCTGGGGCCTTAAACACCTCCACTGAACCACACATGCAGCTCTGTACTCTGCCTTTAGCAATCCTATGAGATGGGCGAGGACCTATGTACACTGAGAACTCCTGTTTAATGTAGCTTGGGAACTTTTAATAGAAAAATCCCTGTTTAAAAATACTTACTTTGGCAAAGGCTTTTCTCCATATTTCATTGAAAGGCTGCTTTGTGTCTTAAAATGTTATACTCTGGATCACAAGCCTGCCCTAGATGATGCAGAGAAATCAAAAGTTCAGGCACCATGTCCTTAAGTAATGATGATGCCAAGCCGTGTGGCACAGTGCTGGTGCCTGAGAAATGTATTCCATAGTAGCTATAAAAATTAGGCAGTTTTAGTTTTCCAGGAATTATATGGACATAAAGGGCTCCAAAGAGGACATACTTCTCTCTTTTTAATCAGAGGAGATTTTTTTGTTTGTTTTTTTGAGACAGGGTTTCTCTGTGTAGCCCTGGCTGTCCTGGAACTCAGAAATCTGCCTACCTCTGCTTTTGAGTGTCGTGATTAAAGGCCTATGGCACCATTACCTGGCCAGAGGAGGTTTTCTGATTATTGGTCCATATCCAATTGATATTGTCATCTGCAAAATTCATGCTCGAGAAGTATGGAATTAAGTTACAAAAAATTGTGTCCCTGCCCCCCCCCAATCAATGTTTGTGATTTTGTGTTGGGCCTTGGTCATACTGTCCTAGGGCTCATGAAACCTACTGGCTGCAGGTCACACGCACCTGGAACTTAAATGTTGTTCTAATGTAACACTAACACATGGGGTGTGGAATTGGTGAATATTTAATGTCTGTAGAGCTTTCACAAGGTCTTTTACATGTGAAGCACGGGTACACCAACTGAACTCTGAGCTCATTCACGTACATTCGAGAAGCTGATCTGTCAGTGCGGACTCCCTGTGTGTACTTAGGAATGACTTGCTAAGATACCTGAACTTAATGAGCATCCATGGCAAAGTAGGAAACCAAGTAAAAAATGGGGCTCAGCAAAGGGACCCTGAGTTGCCTCTGGGCCTGTTACTATGTTTCATAATCTCCTAAAGAAGGATACAGTCTCAACTTTTCTTTCTGTTAGAATTCTTGACAGCTTGGCTCCTCTCCATTTGTTCTGAGTCTTAGACTTTGTGCAAGACAACAACTGTGACCAACACTCAGACCATGGTAGTGACTATAGTTCGGTGTGGAATGCAATTCTTGTCTCATGGTACAATGAGCGAGCAGCTATTTATGGTACAAGCCTGGTGCTGTTTGCTTGAAACAAAATCTCCCAGTGTCGAGCATAATAAAGTTTATTTTCTTTTCCTAATATTAATGATCTCGAAGGAGAAGTTTTTAAAAATTCTTTGACAATTGCATGCATGTATATAATGTATTTTCATTTTCACCCTTTGTTGCCCCCGTCATCTCCTCCTCCTCAACCAATCCCATTCCTGCTTTCATATTGCTTAGTTTTCTAGTGACTCACTGAGGTGAGTTAGCACTACTTGTAGGAGCATGGGCAACTTAGCAGTGGCTACACCACTGAAGAAAATGGTTCCTCTTTCCCCGGCAACCATAAGTGCCAATAGCTCTGGGAGGACAGAGCTCACATGAGCCCCTCCCCCACCTGTGATGGAACATTGGTGGGGCCCCTTCCTGTACAGGTAACCACAGCAACTGAGTTCCTGAGTACAGTGGCCATGCCATGAAGACAGTGATTCACAGCACTCCTCCCCATCCTGGGGGAGGATTATTAATTGGCAACATTTCTATGTAGTCAGCAGACTTAACTGCCATTTAGTGCTGACTATGCTACATTCATTTAGTGGTTTTGACATGTGTTTGTCCTCTGGCTTAAACTGCAGCAGGGGTCAACCGAGGCAGACGCAGCCGTGACACGGAAATCTTGTGTTGTCTTTTCTGCCTCCGCTCACCAAATCATTAAATGGCTCAGATTGGCATACTTTTCTAGATTGCCTCAGCCAAAGGCAGAAGACATTTTGATATGATTTTGTTTTAATGTAGTCATTGTCCTAGTTAGCTTTGATGGACATAGCCTAGAAGGGAATCTCAGTTGAAGAGTTGCTTACCTCATATTGGCCTGTGGACAAAGAGGGACACTTACTGTTAATTGATGTAGTGAGCCCAGTCTCAAGTGGGCTATACCAACCCTGGGTGGTGGTTCTAGGATAGATAAGAAATGAGCTAATCATGAGCCAGGAAACAAGCCAGAGAGTGAGCTAGCAAGATCCTTCCTCTGGTCTCTGCTTTAAGTTTTTGCCTTGAGTTCCTGCCTTGACTTCCCTCAATGATGGACTATGACCTAGGAGGGTAAGTCAAATAAACTTTCCTCCCCTAAAAATGCTTTGACAGAATGTCAGAGTGTTTTGTCACAGCAACAGAATAAAACTAGGATACTCATTCAAGTTATTAATATAAATTCCCTTTATCATAAAAAAATTCCTTGCCAAATTTTGCAAAAGATTTTTTATGTATATGTATGTATATGTATATATGTATATAATTCTAAATAACCTGCTTAAATGATCTATATGTCTGGGAAAACAAAATTGATGTACCTTTGTTGGGCATGGTCATATTGATTTTAATATTTTCTTCTTGATTCCCAGTTGGTAATCAGTGGATAAATTACATATCATTCTGTGGCCTGAGAACACACGCAGAGCTGGAGGGGAATCTAGTCACTGAGCTCATCTATGTCCACAGCAAGTTGCTAATTGCTGATGATAACACAGTTGTTATCGGTAAGTATGAGGTCTGTGCCCATGCTTCTTCAACTGGCCTTGCTTTTCCATGCTTCCATGGCAGCTGAGATTTGTCATAGAGCACCTCAACTGTTTCAGCGACAGTCATTTTCTTCACATCCTCCCTAACCGTTCTGTTGTTGTTAATCTATGCAGAATTAGAGATCCAGATCAATGGGAGGGACTTTGTACACTCATAGTAGTTAGAAGCAGAGCCTTAAACCACACGTCTATTCACCTGCCTGATCTCATTGATTCTTTAAAAATGTTTGCTTTTGTTGATTGATTTTGTGCATGCTATGCATTTGTGTGTGGAAGTCAGAGGCCTGATGGAGATGTTCTGTATGCTGTAAATATGTGTTGCTCTGATTGGTTGATAAATAAAATGCTGATTGGCCATAGCCAGGCAGGAAGTATAGGTGGGACATTCTAACTAGAGAGAGAAGAAGAAGAAAGCTGAGTGGGCAGAAGCTGCTAGCTGCCACCAGGAGAAGATGTAAAGATACCGGTAAGCCACGAGCCATGTGGCAAAGTACAGATTTATAGAAATGGGTTAATTTAAGATGTAAGAGCTAGCTAATGGGAAGCCTGAGCCATTAGGCCATAAGTTTGTAAATGATATAAATCTCTGTGTGTTTACTTGGGTCTGAGCGGGTGGGAGCCTGGGCGGGACACAGAAAAACTTTTTCTTACAGAGGCCAGCTTGAATGAGTTTCCATCAAGAGAGTCCTGGAGACTGAACTCCAGTCTTCAGGCTTGGCAGCAAGTGTCTTTACCTGCTGAGCCATACCACTAGCCCTGATTTGATTTATTCTTTATTATTCCCTTATTTTTATTTGAGTTCAAGTGCCTAGATTTCTGAGATCAGGAGGAAAGGAAATCAGCAAGGAAAGTATTTCAAACAAGAGAACCTTGTGTGTGGTCTGCTTACCCCACATCGTCTGATCTTCCCTACAGATCTAGGGTCAGGTAAGGCCAGAAGGATGCTAAAGTTTTATGTCAGTGCAGTACCAGTATTTTTCCTGTGTTTATGTTTTGGATACTCTCAATCAAGGTATGGAACTGTCAGCTTTGCTGCCATGGGTGGAAGTGGAGAGAGAATTGTGTTTTAGTGAAATGACACAGCCCTGCTTTAAGATCAATGTCCTTCTTTAACTAATGGCACAAGGTGCTCTTCCCCTCACTGGCTCAGGAGAGAGGCATGCACGTTCTGGATTGGACCTTCTGGGCCAGAAGGGTGGATATTCAGCCTCCTTCCGGTTTTATACCCATTGAACATTCTGTGTTAACGTCACTAGACTGTTTCCCACTTAGTGTTGTTACATGAACGAACACTGAAAAGATGGATGAGATGCAGAACATTAATAACCTGTCCTAGTTAGGGTTTCTATTGCTGTGATGAAACACCATGACCAAAAGCAGCTTGGGGAGGAAAGGGTTTATTTGGCTTATGTTTCCACATTGTAGTTCATCACTGAAGGAAGCCAGGACAGGAACTCAAACAGGGCAGGAACCTGGAGGCAGGAGCTGATGCAGAGGCCATAGAGGAGTGCTGCTTGCTCAGCCTGCTTTCTTATAGAACCCAAGACTACCTGACCAGAGATGGCACTACCCTCAGTGGGCTGGGCCTTCCCATCAATTACTAATTAAGAAAATGCCCTACAACCAGATCTTATGGAGGCATTTTAACAATTGAGGTTTCTTCCTTTTAGATGACCCTCGCTTGTGTCATGTTGGCATAAAACTAGCCAGCATATAATCATTCTGAAAACTGAGTGATTGGTGTGTATGTTTGTGTGTGTGTATGAGTATATATGTGTGTGTGAGTGTACGTGTGTGTGTGTGTGTGTGTGTGTGTGAACTTGTGTTATCAGTAGAGATGGCGCATGGCACTGCTGGGAATCCTGCTCATCTGTTTTAAATAAAACATAGCTTCTTAGCTGTATTAAGATAATTCCCTAGTCTTTAAGAAGCTAAATGTCATGACGTATTTTGACACTTTTTGGTAATTATGTGCCCTTTTCATCTCTATCCTCCACTGAGAAAAGAAAAATAAAATCTCATAACTAGTAGTAATGAGATGTCTTATCTGGAATATAATTTGGGAAAAATTTGATTCTGAAGCAAGTGTATGTATCTCAGTGTGTATAGATGCATACATTTATTTATATGTCTGTAAACATAGCTTGAATATCTATATATATGTACACATATAGAGAGAAAGACTGGAGAAATTGATTCTTTTAATATTTGTGCAGAACAGTTTTTTAAAAAAGCATTGTATTCCAACATCCTTTACTCAATATCAATGGTTCTCAACCTGGGGGTTGCAACTCCCAGATTTTATGACCCTTTCACTGGTGTCACCTAAGAGCATCAGAAAACATAGATATTTACATTATGATTCATAATAGTAGCAAAATTACAATTGTGAAGTAGCAATGAAAATAATTTTATGGTTGGGGTCACCACAACATGAGGTATTAAAAGGTCATAGCATTACGAAGGTTGAGAACCACTGTTCCATAGGGACTTACTACACTGAACAAAACACCACTCCAAATAGATCAAAGACATCAACATAAAACCAGATAAATGGATGGAGCTAGAAAAAAAAAGCATCCTGAGTGAGGCAGCCCAGATCCAAAAAGAAAAATATGATGTGTATATGTGGATGTTGGTTGTTAATCTTCAGTAAGCAAGCTACAATCCATAGAACTATGGAAATTAGGGATAGAGTAAGGGGCTAGTGGGCAGGGATGGATCTCCCTAGGAAGGGGACATAAAACAGATAATTATGGATGGACAAGGTGGGGGACTAGAACGGGAGCATCGAATGAGGAGGAGGGAAGAAGAGGAGGATGACAGAAGGAATACAGGAGGGACACCTAAAACTGGGGACATTTAGGGGTGATACGGAAACCTAATAGAGTAGAAGCTTTTCCAAATACATACATATATGAAGGCGGTCTAATCAAAATTGTCAAGTAATGGGGAAGACGGAGCCCCAACTGCTGTCTCTCGTCACCAAATGAAGCCTCCAGTACTCTGTGCTCTTCAAAAGGCACCCAGAACCTATAACCACTCTATGAACCCCATATTCCTCCTTCCTCTTCCTCTTTTGTTATATAGAAATGAGATATGCCCCAATCCTGCAACTCATTTTCTGAATTTGATTTTCAGAACACAGAACTATTTAACAGCAAGACTGGAGATAACATTTACATTTATCAGTATTTCCCTGTCAGTATTGAATTTATTAAGTTCATCTAAGATCTGTGTTGGGATGTGTGCATGCATGATCACATATGTGTGTGTACATGCATGAGAGAGCCAGAGGCTGACCTGGTGTCTAGATTGTGTGTCACTTTCCACCTTGTATATTGAGGCAGGGTCTTTTGCTTCCCTGGAGCCTAGCTAGCCAACCTGCCCCAGGACACTGTCTCTGCCTACCTTACACTGGGGTTGCAGGTGGATCTGATGCCTGTCCAGCATTTACATGGGTTTTATCAAGCCCAAGGGCCACAGCCTGTGTCCCAAGCCACACTCCTCAACAAGCATCTTTTATTAAAAGTTTAATGATGGAAAACGTGGGGGAAGGAGATTTATTCAATGTGGCCATCTTAGAGGAAACAGAGACCCAGTGAAGGCCCAAAGTCCATCTTCAGGCTTCTGCAGTAAGACTGTGAAGTTTAAATAGAGAGCCAAGGTTATGAACATCTAAGCACTGCCCATCAGGGCGCAGCCCTGCCCACCACTAACCCATCATTGTGAGCTTCAGTCTTGTGTTGTAAGGTGCTCTGATAAGTTGTAACAATTGTGGAATCTCTTGCCAGGAGACAAGTTCCTGTCTGGCTGCAACCTTTTTTTTCTCCCAGCATGGGATTTTTTGGGGGGGGCAGGGGAGTTCCCATTTCTTTGGTGCCCATTGTTTCTATAGTCTGGTAGTCAGGTTGAGAGACACAGTATCTCTGCATCTCTTCCATTCATGCTAGGCCTGTTACACTGGCTTGTGCAGACAGAACGTACTCCTGTCTCCAACACTTCAGTTCACAACACCAGGAATGTCAGGGGTGGCTGCCACGGGAAGGGTTTGGGGCGACTGGATAAATATGTGGGTGCTCCAGGCTGGATCCCACATCACAGAGTTCTGATCTTGGCTAGAGAAGTACCACTCAGTTCTGCAGACCCAGTGGCCTCTGCTTAGGGCAGAAGAGAGCAAAGTCCCCCAAAAAGCACCATGGGAGTCCTGTTCCTACACCTGGGAAGGAATGCTTGGGCTAGAGACGAGGGTAGAAATGCTGCATTCCAGTAAATTCTCCCCACCTGCAGCCCTGTCTCCCCACCACAGCTGCCTAAAGAAGACCTGAACAAATACAACTGACATGGGAGGGGGAAGTCTCCCAGGGTTCCACACCTAAACAAAGAACTGCAGGGAATTAAGGACTGCTGAGGGTGGAAGGAACAGTCCTCTCAAGCGGTGAACCCCGGAATTGATCATCCAGTACCAAATGGTCAGCCCTGGAGTCATATACATTCAAGTAACACTAAATGGACTAAGCAGGTTGTATTTGTGCATTTATACATCTAGCAGTATCATTATCGTTACGTGTATATGCATATATAACAATTAAAAGAAGCCATAAATTTGAGAAAAGACAATGGGAGAGGCATTGGAAGGGCTGGAAGGGGAAAAGAGAAGAGGGGAAATCATGCAATTATATTTTAATTGAGAAAAGCTGCCAAACCTCCTGGTGTGTTACTAAAGCCAGTTAGTGCATATGTGTGCTTTACCATGGTGCACCTCAGATTTCTTCTGTTGTGAGGAACCAGGTAATAAAAAGGAGTCCATAGTACACATCACTAAATAAATAAATAGAGATTAGTCCCTCCCAACTCAAAGTCAACATCCTTGGTGAACTGAGGTTTTATCTCTAGACCAGGCTGCACAGAGCTCTGCCTGCCTCCCAAGTGCTGGGATTAAAGGCTTGCACTGCTACCTCCCTGAATTGAGGTTTTAAAACAGAGGGAAATTGGTACCAAAGCTGCTGCCTGCCACACAAGTGGAGGTGGAGAGTTTCAGGCATTAATGGAGGACTGTAGTTCAGATTAGCCAGTGACTGTGAAAGCAGTCCTGACATTTAACATTCCTTGTTGTATAAAAGTTGAAGACTAGAAAGCTTGTTCTTGTTTTTTGTTTTGTTTTGTTTTTTTTTTTTAAACAAAAACAAAAACCCACCAACCTCTGTACTGAACTGGTTGGTGTGTCATTTTCTTTGAACTCCTTTGTGATTCAGGTAGAAAACTCTGTGAGACATTAAGGAGAATGTATTGTTTCCTTAACAATAGAAGAAAGCTCCAGTGTTAACTAGTTTAGAGTCTTCCAGATTTTGTTGTAGCAGACTTTCCCTGACTGCCAGCCCCATATTATGACACGGAGACTTAATATTAGTAATGAATGCTCAGCCTTATCTTATGCTTGTCCCACTGGTTCTTATAACTTAAATTAACCTGTTTCTCTTCATCTGCGTTTTGTCTCAGGGCTTTTTACCTTTCTTTCATTCTGTATGTCCTACTCCAAGGCTGCCTGCCTGGCCCTGAGCATCTCCCTTGCTTTCTCCCTTCTTCTCTCCTTTCTTCTCTCCTCTCTTACTTATCCTCTCTGCCTGCCAGCCCCGCCTATCCCTCCACTGCCTAGCTATTGGCCATTCAGCTTTTTATTAGACCAATCAGGTGCCTTGGGCAGGCAACGTGAAACAGCAACACATCTTTACATAATTAAACAAATGCAACACATCTTTTCCTAATTAAAGCAATATCCCACAACATAAATATAACACATCTTTACATAGTTAAAGTAATATTCCACAACATTTTGTAGGTTTTTACAATTATTTTCATTTATGTGTATTATGTGTATCTGTGTATGTGCGCACATGTGGACAGGTGTCCATGGAGGCCAGAAGAAGGCATCAGGTCCTCTGGATCTAGAGTTACAGGATGCTGTAAGCCACTTGGCCCGGGTCCTGTAGAGGAGCAGGAAGCACTCCTAGCTGCTGAGCTCTCTCTCCAGCCTCTGAGCATGCTTTCTGTCCTTCAGCCTCACTTGCTGGGTTAGCCCCTCATGGTAGAAGGATGGCTATAGACTGAATCTTCTGAAGCCAGTATCCAAGGGATGGGAAAGATGACATAAAGTTCTGCTTTCTCAGATGCCCTTGGAAGCTTTCCTTCATGATGTGTGGTCCAGAACCATGCCAAGTGCCATCTCCTGAGCTAATCACTGACAAAACAGTGACATTGTGATTCTAAGCTGCTTTAGAATGATCAAGGGTCACATGTGGGCTAATCCTAAGGAGGCCCCTACCTCCCTAAACTACATCTTCTCTAGATAACTTTGACAAAATTGGGGTGTTGTGTAAGAAGAACTTCTAACCAGTCTTATTAATAAACACGCAGAACAAGAAATAAGGGTGAAAATCTGACAGAGATCAGAGGAATTAGGAGTAAGCCACCACTCACCAACGCTGCTTCTACTTCCCAGGAGCGAAGCGGAGCAAAGAGACTGCCTTCCGGTCTAACCTGGCTTTTATACCTGTCTATCTGTTAACTAATTTCCCATCTTCCCAAGCTACATCACTTCCTGTCTTGTCTGCATGGATCTTCAGAACTCTAAGGTTGATGCTG
>LZPO01008901.1:0-11731 GCA_001675575.1 Neotoma lepida | reverse complement strand
AGGATTAAAGGCATGTGCTACCACTGCCTAACCTCTATGTTTAATCTAGTGGCTGTTCTGTTCTCTGACCCCAAATAAGTTTTATTAGGGTACACAATATTTTGGGGGACACAATATAATCACCACACAAGCCACCTCCAGTCCTGCCTGTGGGATCTTGTTATGGCCTGGCCCTACAGAGATCATAAATCACCAGGTTATTAACCACCTCCATCCCCAGCCTTCTGGGTAGAAAAACAAGTTATACATCTCTTCCATTGAAAAGACAATCCTGCATTTTGACATTTCCTCTTCCTTAGTGATTGTCTATGAGAGCAAGTATCTTCAAGCTCCCAATAGTGGCCTCTATGGTGAGATATACCTGGTGCCCCTGATAGAGTCAAGGGTTGTGCTTTGTGTTGGTTGGGGAAGAGATGCCCTGTGACACCATTGTTTTTATCCTTTGTGTGTTAATGATCCATTTGGCACCTGGCTCACACAGAGAGGCCATGTATTAGGCACTGCGCTTCTTACCAATACAACAGCCATCTTGACGGCCATCTTGCTTCTTCCTTCAGTTCTGGCAGACTCAGCTCCCCAGATTTTGTTTCAATCCAGACAAATCCATTCTTTGTTCTCAGCTCAAAGAACTCAGCAGAGCCATGCCCCCAAATACATTAATACCTTTCAACCACTTTTATTGCTGTATTTGTCACCTTTATTAATAATTGTTTGGCCCGGTGAGAATTCTTTCAAACCATTGATATTACAGAAAAGTGCTGCTAATTTGTTTTGTTTAGCAAGGGAGAATTTAAAATTAGTATCCTGCTAATCAACTCACTGGCTTCCTATTACAGCATACAAGGGAATAATTATTTCACTTTTTAAGCTGTAAATATGTCATGTCCTTTCAGTTGTGTATTCTCTTTAGAGTGCAGGCTTCTTTATACATCTTTAGGTGTATACTAATGTAGAGGGACAGGACTCTGCTTTACAACCTATTTTCTCTTGTAGAAATTTGGCAAATATAAAAAAACCACTAAGAAAATAAATTCATTTGTAGTTCCACCACCCAGTGCTAAGAATTTTTAAACTTTATTTTTAAATTGATATACAAATTGCAAATATTTATGGAGTGCTATGTGATGTTTTTGTATATGTGTTCACTGAGTAATATCTAGATTAGTGTGAGAATAATTTAAAACGGTTTTAATACATGTGTGGACGGTGCCATGGTGCATATGTAGAGATCAGAGAACAACTTTGGGGAGCTGTTTGCACTTCCTGTTTTACTAGGTAATATTATTTCCTTCTCAGGTTTCTGAGGGAGTTGAAGATTAAATAGTTAAGATATCATAAGGATAGTTTTCTGTTAGTAATATAAGAAAGNGAATNAGGTACATTTAGAACTCACCAAAATAGGATAGATAATGGAGTATTTCCTCTGGATTTGTCAAATGCTAATGGACTAGACATTGTTAATGTATTAATCACTTGTATATACTGTATATAGTTATTGTACTTATTGTATATAGTTTTTATTATATTAGTTATAACCTTTTTTTAAATTTTTTTATTTTTATTAGACAAAGATGGGAAATGTGGTGGTATTTTATCCATGTCCCCCAATAAAATTTATCTTCCTTGGTGAGTACTCCAGACTAGCTGGCCTGTGAGCTTCTGGGAGACTCTCCTCTTTCCCATTCACTGTAGTAGTGCTGGGATTAAAGGTGTGCACCGCTGTATCTTGCTTTTTAAATGGGTTTCAGAAATCAAATCCAGTCAGCAGGCTTGTATGGCAAGTGCTTTTTCTGATGACCATCCTCTAACCTGAGCATATGTATCTACTCAAGCCTCTGGCCTTTCTTTGTGATGAGAACATTCCAAATCCTTTCTTGTAGCTTCTGGGAAGCTAGTCCACCACCATCCAAAGTCTCCCATGAAGTACACCAGAACATCTTACTTATGTCTACAGTGGTTTAGTTCCCTTTGACCAACCTGGTTTCCTGACCGCTTCCTGGTTGCCCCAGCACTGGTGACCGTGACTCTATTCTCAAACATCTATGAGGTCTTTCCCATATTCCATCTACAAGGTCAAACCATCCCTATCTTTCAATGCCTGACTTATTCCTTGATGATCACTAGTTCCATCCGTGTTGTCATAAATGAAAGGATTTCACTCTTCTATGTAATTGAACAGCATTCATTTGTATGGATGAGACACATTTTCTTCATTCACTCATCAGTTGATGGACACTTAGTTTGTCTCTGATTTTTGGCTCTTCTGCATAACGTTGTAAGGAACATGGAAGTGCAGTTGTCTCTGGCATACTGAACTAACTTCTCTGGATATAACACAATAATATAGGTTAGTTATTTGATGGACCCCTGGATGAGTTCTCATCCCTAGCAATACAGTAAGGGTTTCCTCTCCACAGCTCACAGTACGCTAACAGTTTTAACATTTGGCATCTAGCATTCTGTAGGTGAATGTTTTGTTCAGGTCCTGCCAGGCCCCATGTAGTCCAGCCACCCAGCGGTCCCGCAGCCACTTATAAATTAATTACTCAAAAGCTTATATTAATTACAACTGCTTGGCCATTAGCTCAGGCATATTACTGACTAGCTCTTATACTTAAATTCAGCCCATTTCTATTAATCTATGTTTTGCCACATGTTCCATGGTTTTACCTGCATCTCATTACATGTTTCTTGGGCGGCTGGCTGGCATCTCCTGACTCAGCGTTGTTCTTCCCAGAATTCTCTTTGTCTGTTTATCCCACCTTTACTTCTTGCCTGTCTACTGCCCAATCAGCATTTTATTTATCAATCAATCAGAGCAGCACATATTCACAGCGTACAGAACAATATCTCCATCAGCATTCTACTTTTTGCCCACTCATGTATTAATATATATTGCATCTATTTTTAAAAAAAACAAAATTTGAACCTTACAGGTCTTGAATATTCTTAATTTTTTAAAGATTTATTTCTTTATTTGTGTGCACACAGTGCACATAAATGTGAAAGTCAGAGGACAACCTGTAGGACTCAGTTCTCTCCTTTCATGTTGAGGGTCCTGAAAATCGTACTCAGGTCTTCAGACTTGGAGGCATCAACTTTACCTGCTGAGTCATCAGGCCAGCCCCTGAATGGTCACTGTTTCCTTTTCTTCCCTTCCCTTTCCTTCCCTTCCTTCTTCCCTCCATCCCCCCCCCTCTTTCTCTCCTTTCTTTTTTGTTTGTTTGTTGTTTGGTTTTTCGAGACAGAGTTCTTCTGTGTAACAGCCCTAGCTGTCCTGAACTTACTTTATAGACTGGCCTCGAACTCACAGAGATTGCCTGCCTCTGCCTTCCAAGTGCTGGGATTCACTCCCGGCCCCTGAATATTCTTTATTATGTAAATACTGCACATGCTTTTCCATGTCAGTAAGTGTTATTCTATAGCATTTTAATGATTGCATTATACTTCATGTGTGTATGCCATAATTGCTTAAAAACATACCTTCTATGTTTGACACAACTTTTTGCTGATATAAAAAAGGTAAGTATTTTTGTTTGTTTGCTTGTTTTTTATGTGAGCAAAAAAAGGGCCAATATTTCTCAGACAAAGAAAACTGCATCTGCCCTTAAAAATTCCTTTTTAAGTTGATAACAATTTAACGGCTCTTTCCTTCTATTTCTTCAATATCTCTTGTTATAGTTAATTTTTGCCAACTTATAATTTCAAGTGGAATTTTATTATGTTGTGGTTTTTAAGGTTTAAAAAATGTATTTATTAATCAAGAATACTTGCTCTTTTGTGAGTTTGCCTGGCCTTTTCATGTTCTTTGCCCACTTTTCTGCACTGTTTAACTTTCTTTTAATGACTACTTATTTTGTTGAATACAGTTGAGCAATTTCTTCTTACTCCTATTTAAGATGAAATTATTCAGGTATTATTAACCAAATTTATTAATTTTTTTCTCTTTTACTTATATGCTAAGAATATGATCATAGTTACATTTGGATTTTGGTTTTTGCTTTTTTCCTAGTATATGTTTGCATTTTATATTTTGCATTTAACATGTGTAGTTTCTTTTTTATTTTTATTTTTTACAGAGTCTTACTGTATAACCCAAGCTGACTTTGAACTCAAAACCTTCTTGTTGGTGGTTGTTTTTGTTCTTTTGGGGGTCTGCCACCCAACTCCCAAATAAATCACACACTTATTCTTATTCTTACTTATGAATGCACAGCCTTAGCTTGGCTTATTTCTAGCCAGCTTTTCTTAACTTAAATTAACCCATCTACCTTTTGCCTCTGGGTTCTTTCCTTTTCTGACTTCTGTAAATCTTACTTTCCCTCTTACTGTGTGGCTGGCCCCAGCATCCTCCTCTCCTCCATTCTCCTCCTATTTATTCTCTGTGCCTGCCAGCCCCACCCATCCTTTCTCTTGCCTCGCCATTGGCCATTCAGCTCTTTATTAGACCATCAAGTGTTTTGGACAGTCACAGTAACACAGCTTCACCGTGTTAAACACCGTGTTAAACAATATAAAAGAATGCAACACATCTTTGCTTCATTAAACAAATGTTCCACAGTACAAACAAATATAACACATCTTAAAATAATATTCTACAACACTTTCTGTTTCAGCCTCTTTCATGGTGAGACTTCAGGTGTGCACCACCATGCCTCTCAGAGTAGCATGTTTTAATGTAGGAAATGAGACAGGGTCTCTATATCTTCTTTCCTTCAACTGATCAAGACGTGTGTGAGGTGGTACTACTTACCTATTTGTTTTTAAACATTTGCTGTTGTTTTGTTTGTTTGTTTTTGAGACAGGGTCTCCCTATGTAGTCCTGGCTGGCTTGGAACTCATAGAAATCTGCTTGCCTTTGCCTCCTGAATGCTGGGTTAAAGGCCTGTGTCACCATACCTTGCTAATAAATAAACAAACAAATAAACAAATAAATAAATAGATAAACATAAAAAAATTTTTTGAGATAGAATCTTGTGGAGCCTAGGCTGGCTGGAACTCACGTTGTAGTTAAGGATGACCTTGACTTCTGGTCCTCTTGCCTCTGCCCACCAAATGCTTGTGTGATAGTGTGTACCACCACATTTATAAGTTTATCTGATGTATTGGCAATTTCCATCTCTTTCTGCTTTCCTCCCATCTCTGTCACAGCACACTGAAATCTGTTTCGCACATGCCAGTGTAACATCATTTTCACTTCTGTGGCCTCAGCTTTTAATGTTATTTTTTCTCACACTACTTCCTCACTATAGTATTTTTTTTTTTAGAACAAATTTGGCTATTCTAAATATTCATTCTTTCTCATGCACGTTAGAACTATTTACTCAAATTCTCTCATGTCCTTAGTTTTCTTTTTAACTGGCAATACAGCAGATATATAGATCAACATAAAATAATTGATGTCTTTGTAACATTGAGTCATCTTACTGAAGAAGAAGGCATGGGCCCTAATTTATATAGTGTTTTATTTTCTGATTGTCTCTGCCTGTCTCTCTGTTTCTCTCTCTTTCTCTTATGTGTGTGCAGGTGCCTGTGTGTGTGCATGTGCCCATGTATGTGCTGGGGCTTGTATGTATACATGCATGTGGAGATCAGAAGACAACTTCAAGTGTTCTTCCTCAGTGCAGGGTTTCACTGGCCAGGAATTCATGAATTAGGCCAGGCAGGCTCCAGCAAGCTGTGTCTCACTAGCCTCACCAATTAAACCAAGTTGTCTGGTCGACCAGCAAGCCCCTGGGATCTTCACCTCTCCAGTGCTGGGTTACCAGCACATACCGCTGTGGGTTGGGGGCTTGAACTTAGGTTCTCATGCTTGCAAGCAAGCCCTTTACCAACTGAGCCAGCTCGCTATGCCTAGTTCTTTGTTCGTTACTGAAGTTTTAGAATTTTCATAGCAGGAGGATTGATCTTTAGTAAAACTTCATTTTACCTCTTTATGATGATCCTATGCCTTTATGAGAAGTTAATTCCCAGGTATGTTATTTTTCCTGGGAGTTTTCACACTGTCTTAAAAAGGCAGTTGTCCTTGAACAACAATTTTAACTTTGCCTCATTGGCAAATACAGATAATATATTAAAAAGCACACACACACACACACACACACACACACACACACACGCGCGCGCGCGCGCACACACGTGTGCACACACATACACACACACACACGCGCGCGCGCACACACGTGTGCGCACACACACACACGCGCGCGCACACACGTGTGCACACACGCGCGCGCGCGCACACACACGTGTGCACACACACACGCGCGCGCACACACACGTGTGCACACACATACACACACACACGTGCATGCACACACGTGTGCACACACACACACACACACACACACACACAACTTTTTTCTCCCTGTATTGGAAGTGTTCCCAAAGATAAATATTGTAGCCTAGAGTACAGCCATTTTCTCACTTTATCATGCAGCTTCAATCCATTTTCCATCTGGGCTATTTTTGAATAGAAATTGAGAGACACATTTCAATGTGAAATCAGTTCTAAATAGAGACAAAATCAACCAACCAGGGTTCTGCACCGAATGTCACAACTATGAGCCAAACAATCCATTAAATCCTAGGAAAGTATCCCAATTTTACAGATACAACCATTACTCATCAGAAGCCATTGGCCACACAGGCGAGCTCAGGACCACTTGAGATGATAGATGTGCAGAATGGGAAGAGCAAAAGTAATTTTTTGCAATGTTTCTGCCTCCCTAATTTTGTGGTTAAATATCAAATTCATATAGGCATAGAAGCAAAGTCATTTTCTTTCAAATCTTGTCCTCAAAAGATCACCCAAACTTCTTCATATATTTATGTCATTCATTTTCATGTAGTTAAATGCTGACAAGGGAATACTCTAGAACTAAGTATTGCCTGTTATGGACTTATTTAAATAGCTTTCCTACAAACAAGTCCTTAACTCATAAATTGGTAGATACATGATCTCACCCCTTATTTAAAGAATAAACTCATGGAAATATCTCATATGCTTAGTTTTCAGTGTCTTAGATGTGTCCCAAGTTAATGGTACTATTCTAATTAATTTATTGTCGTAGCCTCTCTATTCTTCCGAGTTGGTGCAAGTTCTGCTTGGATTCTCAGCAGCTAGCCGGGGGGTGTGCAAACACTGTTTGGGTCCTTTTTTTTTAGAGTTATTCTCATGTAATCAAAAGGAAACATTATTTGAAATAGAAATGGAATTTTTGATGTTATAAAATTTAAGAATCCTGGTATACCCCCAGTGCTAGCTCCATTTGATTTAGCGAGATTTTATGTGGCAGAAAAAGTATAGAAGGAGACCGAAGTGAGTTGCCTTTAATACCTGTGAAATAGACTGAACTTTTGCAAATTGTTGTTGTTGGAGATGCGAGGAGATTGTATGGTGCAATGTAATTCCAAATTCTTTTTTTCCTCCTTTTTTTCTTTTCTTTTTTTTGTTTTTTGAGACAGGGTCTTTCTGTAGCCCTGGCTGTAGACCAAGCTGACCTGGAACTCAGAATTGGTCTGCCTCTGCCTCCTGAGTGGTGGGATTAAAGACGTGATCCACCACTGCCTGGTTCCAAATATTCTTTAACCTAGGAAATTTTCATTCTGGAATTCCTCCAGATGATCATAGAAAATCACCAAATGTTATATATTATGTCTAAATTGCAGTCATTATGATATTTGCTCATAATAATAAGAAATTGGAAATGATACAAATGTCCATTATAAAATAATTGGTTACATAAACTGTATGTGCTGGGAAACTCTGTAACCATTAAAAGTGACGTAAATCTGCATTTGTTAAACACAGAGAGGATAACAGCTGAATGGTGTCCACATTATTAAACCATGGCCGTTGTGCTGGTTGATTTTCCTGTTGTGGTGACCAAACAGCTAACAAGAAGCCAGGCTAAGGAAAGGGGTTTACTTTAGCTAACAGTTCAAGGGATACAAGGCCACCATTGTGGGAAAAGCAAAGCAGCAGGAACATGAGGCGTCTGGTCCCTTGCTTTCCCTTATCAGAAAGGAAGAGAGGGAGGGAGAGAGAGAGACAATGAGAGACAGACAGACAGACAGAGGAGGGAGAAAGAAAGAGAGAGGAGAGTCAGAGACATAGAGAGGAAGAAAGGGAAAGAGAAAGGGAGAGGGAGAGAGAGAGAGATCAAGACTCACTACAGCGACCCATTTCCAACTACACATTTCCCCTCCTAAAGTCTTAAGCTCTGGAAGATTCCACAATCTTCCCAAGAAAAACCATGACCCCACTGGCAATCATACACATGAACCTGTTGGGGACATTTCAGATTTAGATTACAGAAGTCAGTTTTGCATAAATTTGACAAAATGCTCCTTGACATATTTTTCCATGTGGCTATGGATTCTGTGTCCTCTGGCTTTTCTCCAGCCTAGCCCACTGCCTCTTCCCTACAGCTACACCGGATCATCTTCACTATTTACACTCATCCCTCTGGGGGACTCCTTACAAAAATGGCTTTATGAGCATATACACCAGGGCAATTCAAAGGTTTGTATTTCCAAGCCTCTTCCAAACTCCAGGTCCCTTTAGCAAGATACCAACTCAGCATCACCACGTGTGTTTAAACAATGGATCAGCAAGCTCAAAATTGAATTCCTAGTCTCTTCACACTAACCAGGCTTACCCACAGAACTCTCCATCTTGACAAACGGCAGCGACACTTATGTGTCAATTGTCCTCAAGGTCAACATTTTTTCCAACAACCCTACTCTACTGGTAAACCCGCTGCTCCCCAGACCACAGTCACTGTTACCTTACCTGTGTTGCTGCCAGACCTCCTGATTGGTTTCTGTTCTGTAGCTGTCAGTTTTTCCTCTGTCCCTCCTGGTCCTGCAGCTGCTCAGACCCAAGTAAACACACAGAGGCTTAATATTATTTACAAACTTATGGCCTAATGGCTCAGGTTTCTCATTAGCTAGCTTTTACATCTTAAATTAACCCATTTCTATAAATCTATACTTGGCCACGTGGCTTGTGGCCTTTCAGTACCTTTACATCTTGCTTCTTCTGGCAGCGGCTAGCAGTGTCTGTTCAGCTCTGCCTTCTTCTCTTTCCCCAGCTCGAATGTACTGCCTAACCTTATTCTGCCTCACCATTGGCCACACAACTTTATTTATCAATCAATCAGAACAACACATATTCACAGCATACAGAACAACATCATCCATCACTGTTTCAACCCTTGCCCATATAGTCTGTTTTTAATACAGTTTATGTGTGTGTCTGTCTATCTATCTATCTATCTATCTATCTATCTATCTATCTATCTGGATCTAAAGATATATAGAGGATAGAATGAGTCTCCTTGTCCAGTTATTTATTTATTTACTTACTTACAGAGTCTCATTCTGTAGCCCTGGATGGTAACCGGAAATTCACTGTGTATACCAGGCTGTTCTTGAACTTGCAACAATCCTCCTGCCTCTGCTAGAAGTTATATTTTACTGTATAAGCCAAGTCCTATCACTCCTCTGTCTGATGCCAACAGTGAAGAGTCCTCTCACTCATTTGCCATCAAAACCAGTCTTCGTGTGGCCTGTGTTCCAATTGTTCTGTAGTTAGCAGAGGTCTTTCTGGTGTTTGCCGAGTTCACATGGCACATGAAAAAGGCTTTGCATAAGCTCCAGCACTTAGTCACCGAACCAGGGTCTCCTCATATGGTCAGTGGGGATGAATCAGGCCTGATTGGAGGGATCTCAGCAAGACTGAGGCTGAGACAATTTTGTTTCAAGCACTCAGACTTTTTAGGCACTTATCAAAACAGAGTACAATGGCAGTTGCCATGATATGCAGGCAGTTTGAAGCTACACAGGGTATGCAAGGTTAATGTATAGCACTTATTGTTCAGCCAAGTTCTGCAGGCTTTGCCAACCTCTAAAGAATACACGTAGGTGGCCTGTATGCTTCACTGCCCGAGGGAATGACTCACGTTCTCAGGAACTGAAAGACACACCAAGTGCCCCAGGAACCAGAGGATCAAACCTTAAAAACACCTTGAAATATGCCAACTCCGTGGTTCCCTGAAGCTTTGGACTCATTGTACATATTAGTTCAATTAACTAGTATTTCTCTAGACTTTAGTTTCTTATCTGAAGACAAGAATTGTCTTTCCCATCTACCTCACAGTATAAAGTGAAAATTTATTTTACTGTATGAGTGTTTTGCTTGCATGTATATATGTGCAACACGTGTACCTGGTACTCATCATGGTACCACGATGGTCAGAAAAGGGTGTCAGATCCCCTAGAACTGGTGGAGTTGTGGATGGTTGGGAGCAACCACGAGAGTGCTGGGAACTGAAGCAAGGTCCTCCGCAAGAGCAATATGAGTGCTTTTGACCTCTAAGCCATGCCTCCAGCCATTGGGAATGCTTATTAATTCTACATATTCCTTTAAGAACAAGGGTAATTCTACTTTATCAATATGGCTTCTTGTTTCTGCTTGCTGATTTCTTGCTATTTCTTGTCTCTTGATTATATGTGATCAGTTTAGATGCTATCTAACTTGTGACTTTGTATGTCAGGCACTCACAGAGATAAGAGAATAGCCAAGCCACGTTCTCTCAAATAATTTGTAATCTATTAGTGACAAATGGACCTGTTGAAAATAAAAATGGCATAAAATATGGCAAGTTCTCCAATAAAACAGAGCACGAAAGGAGGACAGTGGGGAAGTGCTGGGCTCTCCAGCATCCCCTGCAGGACCAGAGGAGGGCAGCTACAGAAGCTGATCTTGTTCTGAATCTTAAAACATCGAAGCTACTTTGTCTGGACTCAATGTCATGGTTTTTGCTTTATCTTATTATTTTTTATTTTGTCATGTTTGGTTGTTGTCTCCTAGAAACCTGTTCTTTTCTAGTGAGAGACAGAAAGGGAGTGGATCCCCAGGGGAAGGGTGGTGGGGAGGAGCTGGGAGGAGTAGAGGGAGAGGGAACTATAATCAGGATCTATTGTATGAGAAAAGTGTCTATTTTCAATAAAAGGGAAAAAATGAAAACAACAAAAACCAAAACCATTGGATCTGGAGCAGGTAACCAAGCGGGAGAAGGGAAAACCTCCCTTTCCATACCCTTCTCTCCTTTTCAAAACATACCCTATTGTGACAACTGTATTAACTCTTCTTGCCAGGGCTGACTATTCACTCTCATTCACCAAATTTAACTATTAAAGGGAAGTCATGTTTCTCTTACTCCTTTCTATATCCAAGAGCTGAGCACGGGGCTTGGCCCAAGGCATGGGAAGGAAGATAAAGGGGATGGGTGGAGTAGGATCCAAGGAGGGGGGACGGTGTAGAAGAAGCAGGGAGGGAAACGGAAGGTCACATCACATGGACATCTTAGCAGCTGTATGAACTAGAACAGGTTTTTGTAATCTCCTCTGCTTTAATTCCTTTATCTATAAAATGGACATAATTACAGCGGGCATTTAGAGGAAATCCTCGGAAAGCGGATTCTCACATTGCCTTCTGGCCAGTGTTTAGGTGCTAACCTTAGTGGTTAAGGGTCTGTCTGGCCATCTTGGGCTACATTACAAGGATTCTTTTAGAACAAAATGAAGTTTTAATGGGTTTAATGGCCTCTTTGTCTTCGCTTGCCAAAGATCTCCGTCCCTGTGGTTGATTTTCCTTGCTGTTACCACTGGTAACAATCTTATCATCACTCAGTTTGAAGGCTCTTGTATTTCAGGCTTGTCC
>LZPO01008897.1:22603-37257 GCA_001675575.1 Neotoma lepida | reverse complement strand
CTAAAACAAAATCTACCACAAAATACAATAAAACTGGGTTTATAAACCACTTCAGTACAGGTAGCTCAAAGCATTATTCCCTAGACTGATACCTACAATAATATCATTTTCCACTGACATTCATTACAAATAATGAAATTCAGCTAAAAAGTAAATCACAGTATTTTCATGCACAAATTTTCATTTGAGATTTCCATGCACAAAAATTTTCATTTTGGAAACATGAAAGTAAAAATCTTTTAAAATTCCTTTTAACCACTAACCACATACTGCTCTGACTTCATAATTCAATCCCAATAGTGAGCTTTTCATGTGATTGGATTTATACATGTAAATACTCATAAACGTGTCTGTATATTAAAAAGTTACAACCACTTCTTGATAAAATGCCTATTGTCCATAGGACTTATAACCAAACAAGTGTGTATTTAAACATGTAATAGTTTGTACCCTGATAAATATGTTCTTTACAGCAATCATTTTAGAGCCCTAAAACTGATTATATGAAAAAAATGACCATTTCTGCCCTTGCAACCTAAAGTACCTCATATCCCTTGTGAGCTGCCTCACTGGTACATCAATAGGAGCTCCACATGGGATCTGAGAGAAGAATTTTTCCCTGTAAGTGTAATCCATTTATTGGTTTATGGACCAAAGAACCTCTCGGGAGTGTTACAACTCATGAGCTTTCCTTGAGTGATGGGTTTTGCACTTGGATTTCTTATTTAATTGAAAGATGTGTAAAAACTTATGTATAAATAGAGTTCCCTGTTGGTTACATATTTCAAGAGTATCTCAAGAGTATAAATTATTCCATCAAGGGGTTGGAATAAATTATACTCAATAATTGGAATCAATTTTCCCTAGAGTAAGCACACACAAAAAAAATTCCCATTAACATGGATAGAGGTTGCATATGAAGCATGAGATGAAACTATAATATCACCTACAGATTAGCTTTGTGTTCCTGAATAGCCAGGGAAGTAGTGCAGTGAGAAAAGCCCACTCATATTGAACTATATCCTTTCTGGGTAAAGTCCCCATTGCATTTTGGATAAGACAGTGTCAGCAGATCAATAGCAGAGAAGAGAATGTAGCGAGTAAGCGCATAATTAGGACGCTTTCTAGCAGCCCCCTATGAAATGACACTAGGATGGCCTGGTCCATATACACTTTATAGGAATTCTGGAAACTGCAGGGTTAGTTGTGAAAGTACAGCCTATTCCTTTGAAGAAATAAAAGGTTAAAGCTGGCCAATGGAAGCCCTGTTAGCAGTAATCATTCATCAGNAACAATATAGCCAGTATTTCACTCCACCACCCTGTTTACACAGGAACACAGCAAAATAGCGAAGCTTGTGTACTTTGTGTACTTGGACCCAGATTTCACAGGGTTCACATATCANGGATGTCCCCTTCTAGGTGGATAACTGCATAAAATGCTGGTAAGAGTCTCGTCTACTTCACAGTGTTGCACAGACTCAACATGGCAGTTCACATGTGGCACATGGTGATTGCCTGGTGTACAGCAATTTCTGGCATCAACATTAACATGAGTAAAAGGGAAGCACGCACCATTGTATAGACCCATTCACTCTGGGAGCACTGAAAACTGAAACTTCCTGCTTTTCCACTTGTTTATATAGCAGAGGCATCCTTCCAACTACTATTTGAATAATGTATGATCCACACTGGTATTTTCTGTGATAGTCACTACATTTAAACTAAATCATTTTGTGAATCAAGTAAATAATCATCTTTGTGCTGAAAAAAAAAACCACATTTATAGCAAGAGTTCCAAAAATAGTTGATTCTGTACACTGAGTAGGGAAGCACTATAATCACATTAAAAGCCAAAAATGAGCAATTAGGGGATTTTGCTGTATTTACAGTCTTCTTATGAAGAATGTATATTACAGCAGATGACTCATTTTCTCTACTAAGATTCTTGACCACATAATAAGGAAAATTTTTAAAGAGGAAGGAGGAATATACCCTCATTTAGCTTCTATGGAAGAATGCAGTCATTACCAACACAGATGTTGAAGTCATGTTTAACCATATAACTTGCGTTGGCCAATGAAATGGTAAAAGTCACAGAGTATGACTTCTAGGTTGGTGCTTCATGAGGCAGAATGTGTTATACCAAACTATGTCTGTCCTTCTTCCATGATTCTTGACAACGTTCTCAGATGGTGTTTTAGAAAAGGGAAAATGATGCTGGGAGAGGAGATCCTCAGACTCCACAGTGGAGGATCAAGCAACTTTTATTGCTATGCCCAATGCAATTCGGACCTTTCCTCTGCAGTGTGATCCTGATCTGTGATTGTAGCCACTCTTCTGGAGTAACAAACAGGGGAAAGACATCACCAAAATAACTAGGAAACAAGTATGGACCAAACACCTATTGTATACAAGGCACTGTGAGAGAATCTATGGAAAAATAAAATAAAATAAAATAAAATAAAATAAAATAAAATAACTAAAATCTATTCCCTCCTTCAAAGGCTACTGAAATTACTGATAATCTCCTATGCACTAGGCATTTTGCTGGCTACCTTGCATGACTGATTATCTAAGACCATAAAACAACTGAGGTGGATTCTGTCATTATCTCCACCTTAGGCATAAGAAAGTTAGACTTGGAGAGAATGGACTTCTTTTCTAAGGTCCTTCAACAAAAAATCTAAGTTAGTCACCTTTCTGTTTTGCTATACCTGAGATAATCAACTCATAAGGAGGAAAGATTCAGTTTAGCTGATTGTTTCAGTGATTTCAATCCAGAGTCCAGTGGTTCCACTCTTTGGNGGTCTACGATAAGGCAGAATAACATAGTGGTGAGTGCATGATTGATTAGAGCTATTTAGGGCTGGAGAGATGTCTGAGTCAAGAAAGTGCTTACAGAGTGAACATGACGATCTGAGTTAGGTCCACAGAAACTACGCAATAAGCTGGTGTGGCAGCACACACCTCCTATCCCAACAACAAGGATACAAGAACAGGTGGATCCCTAGAGTTCACTGGACAGCCTGTCCAGCTGAATCTGATAAGCTCCAAGTTCAACAAGATACCTGTCAAAAGAGAGAAAAGGGGGTTGAGGGAGATGGAGGAAGGAAGGAAGGAAGGAAGGAAGGAAGGAAGGAAGGAAGGAAGGAAGGAAGGAAGGAAGGAAGGAAGGAAGGAAGGAAGGAAGGAAGGAAGGAAGGAGGGAGGGAAGGAAGGAAGGAGAAAAAAGGAAAAGCAGGAGTTACTGACTAAGAAAGACAGCCATTATCAGCCTCTGACCTCTATAAACACGAGAACACACATATACACAATCACATATATCAAATAATTTCAAGCTATTAATGTCATAATGGTGCAAAAAGGAGGAATGGAGGAAGGTGAAGGAGAAAAAGGAGAAATGGAATCTCAATATACCTTTCAAGTCCCCCATGAACTTCTGTGCATCAACCAGGCCTTGCCTACTAAAGTGTTTATCACCTTCCCAAAGCATCATCAGCTAAAGACTTAAGTATTCGATATGTAAAGGGTTTTTATTAGAATGTTTGTTGTTTATTCTGTAACAGTTTCATACATGTAACAGTGTGTTCTAATCATATCTGCCTTTCTATTCTCCCTAGACTCCCCCAGCACTTCTCTCTCCCACCTTCATGTCTATTCTTGTTTTATGATAACTGAGTCCAATTAGTTCTGCTTACATATGCACTGGTGTGAATCAATCCACTGTAGCCACAACTCTTAAGAAGGAATTACTTCCTCGGCATCAGTTACCAGTTGACAACAGCTCTTCAGCTGGTGGTGGAATCTGTGGACCTTTTCCCCATCTATTCTGGCACATTGATTGGCTTGATCTTATGCAGATCTTGCACAAGTAACCACAGCTGCCATGAACTCATGAGTCCAGTGGCCATGTTATATCCAGAAAACAGAATTTCATAGCNTTCCTCCAAATCCAATGGCTTTTACCTTCTTTCNNATAGCTCTTACTCACTATTCCCTGAGCCTTGGGGAAGCAGGAAGGGGCAGGATTTGATATGTGACCTATTTAGAGATGAGCACTCAACAGTCACTTATCCTCAGCATTTTGCTCAGTATGTCTGCATTGACTACTGTTCATTAATAGTAGCACTAATATAGATCTAAACACAAATATTGAGAAGGCAGTTTGACATTATGTCCACTTAGTAAAATAACAGTGGCAAGTAGCAGGTTCCCTCCTAGGACCATGGGCTTTTGACAAGGCTCACAGTACCAAGTATGAATTACCTCTTGTGGAGCAGATATAAATCCAATCAGAAGTGACTAGTTAGCTCCATACCAGTAATTCCACTATTTTACCAGTAGCCACATCATGCTACCTGGCAAGTTGTATTATGTGCTACTGGTTAAGTCCATTAATGGCTTTTCTCTTCCAGCAACCTGCATAGCACTTTCCAGCACCACAAAACCTAACCAAGAGAAAGAATGTTTCCGGTTAAAATCCCTCTTCATTTCTCTATGCCCTGAAACCAAAGTGTACGGTGTCTTTAGCAACAGGATCTTACCATTTAGTTATGATAGATAACCTATAGCAATAGCATATCCTGCCAAAACACAAGCTTTAAGATCCAAATCAAAGTACACAAGACCTGATTCAAACCCTGAAATTTTGACTACAGAAGCCAAAATTATAACTGGCATTCTTACAAAAAAAAAATCTTCATTTTGGTTGAGGAGAAAAAGCATAAAGAAGGAAATTTCATGTGCATTAACAATCCTANATTGACAAAATGACTCTGAGATACCATCTTACACCTGTCAGAATGGCTAGGATCAAAAACACTGATGACAGCTTATGTTGGAGAAGATGTGTAACAAGGGGAACACTCCTCCACTGTTGGAAATCACCCACTTTGGAAATCAGTATGATGAGTTCTCAGAAAATTGAGAAACAATCTACCTCAAATTCCAATGATATCACTCTTGAGCATATACCCAAAGGATGCTCAATCATACCACAACAACACTTTCTCAACTGTGTTCATAGCAGCATTATTCGTAATAGCCAGAACATGGAAACAACCTAGATGCCCCTCAACTGAAAAATGGATGAAGAAAATGTGGTACATATACACAATGGAGTACTACTCAGCTGTAAAAACAATGACATCATGAAATTTGCAGGCAAATGGATGGAACTAGAAAATATCATCCTGAGTGAGGTAACCCAGACTCAGAAAGACAAACATGGTATGTACTCACTCATAAGTGGATACTAGATGTAAAGCAAAGGATAATCAGACTACAACTCACAGCTCCAGAGAAGCTAGGTAAAAAGGAGGACCCTAAGAGGGATACATGGATCGCCTTTGGAAGGGGAAACAGATGAGATCTCCATGAGTAAACTGGGAATGGGGTATGGGGGCAATAGAGGGGAGGAGATGGGGCATGAGAACATGAGGGAATGGGATGGTGGAGCTGGGGGAGGGACGGAGTGAGAGCGCACTGGAAGAGATATCTTGATAGAGGGAGATATTATGGGGCTAGGGAGAAACCTGGTGCTAAGGAAATTCCCAGGAACCTACAAGGACAACCCCAGCTTTGACTACTAGCAATAGTGGAGAAGGTGCCTAAACTGGCATACCCTGGTAATCAGATTGGTGAATACTCTGTCATCATAGAGCCTTCATCCAATAACTGATGGAAGTAGATGCAGAGATCCACAACCAAACACCAAGCTAAGCTATGGGAATCTAGTCTAAGAGAGGGAGGAGGGATTATATGAGCAAGGGGGATCAAGATCATGATTGGGAAATCTACAGAGACAACTGAACCAGCTCATAGGAACTCACAAACTTTAGACTGACAGCTGTGGAACCTGCATGGGACCAGACTAGGCCCTCTGTATAGGCAAGACAGTTGTGTAGCTTGNTCTGTTTGAGGGGGCCCTGGCAATAAGATCAGGATCTATTCCTGGTGTATGAGGTGGCTTTCTGGAGCCCATTACCTATGGTGGGAAGCCTAGTTCACCCTTGATGCAGCAGGGAGGGGCTTGGTCCTTCCTCAACTGAATGTTCCAGGCTTTGCTGACTCCCCATTGGAAGCCTTCCCCTTTTGGAGGAGGGGATGAAGGGGAGGCTGAGGGGGGAGGCTGGGGGGAAGCAGGAAGAAGGATGAGAGAGGGATCTGTGGTTGATATGTAAAATGAATTTAAAATATTTTTAAATTAAAAAATCCTAGATTGAAATATAATTAATTTTAAAGTGATTGGCAAAATAATAATAATAATAATAATAATAATAATAATAATAATAATGAATCCCCAAATTGTTACTACTGTGAGCTGAAATGACCTCGTGTGAGTGGCGGGTACTCACTGAGCAAGACATAAATATTGCCAATAAATTGGATTGTGAGCAGAGAAGAGATGGAGTAGAGGCCATTCAGAATCCAAGCAACCAACCTTAGCAACTATGTCCCACTGAGAAAAAAACCATCAAACACCACTACTCATCAAAAGCAGGGCAAGTGTTTCATCTTGGCTTCCGCAACAGTTCGACTGCCAGTATCCCTCAAAAAGTCCTTGATTCTAAAGCTAGAAAAAGAAAGCACCAACTTCAAAAGGACCTTTTTGACATTTATTTCCTTGCTCTAAACACAGCTATAACGTTGTCAAGATTTCATTCTTACAGAAACTAATCTCGGGCAGGGTCGGCACTTGCTGGGTCAGCAAATCTGCTCTCGTATTTATCTTTCCCTTTAACAGACAGCTCTGCCCTTTTAGAAATCCTTCCTTGGAAATATTTCCAACTCAGCTCATTTGCTGCCCTGATGAGGAGACTAAGGTTCTTGAATAGCTAAAGTGGCCTCTCAGGGACTCTGTAGCTTCTGCAACCTGGCATGGTGTGCAGCCGTGTCTGAGGCCACTAAGAATAGTGGACAAGTAAGAAAGTAAAAGAGAGACAGAGGGTCTGGTAAGCAGGTATACCTGCAAACACACGGGACAGCTGGTGTCANGTGTAGTCCACATTGACCTTTAGCAATTTTCAGATTTCCCAAAACTTCTAATTTACACATATATGAAATGCCACTGCCTACATAGCTTAGAGTAGTTTACTCCGAGTCAGAAGAGAACACGAGATTCTCCTCAAGTCTAATAAAAGCTGAGAAACTTTCATAAGATTTCAAGGTTTTAAATTAACATTAATCTTTTCCTCAGTGCATGTACAGATCACTTAATGCTGCACAAATTGCAATTTCATTTTATTCTACTTAGTTAATTTCAAAGACAAAACTTTACACAATGTCAACTGCAAATAAAATTTTGGCGTGTTCATTATTGTGGGCAGGGACAGTTGTCTTTGGCTTTTGCTTCAGAACAACTGTGCACAGAAGCAAATGACCATCTAGAGACATGCATGGGTCTGGTCATGGGCTTTTCCTGAAGAACTGGAGCGTATGCACCGCAGAGAGCGAGTCCAGCCGAAGCTCTATTGCGCGGTTCTGATTAATGGGTGATAGCTACTTAGAAAAAATGCCAGCCACAGAAATGACTCCTTAAGCAATGACAAGAGTTTGGAGTCAGAACGTTTCTAAAGACACTGACGAATTCTGTTGTTGCTTCTGTTAATTTCTGTTTCATCACTCTTTTCAGCCCACAAAGGGACGGTGGCAAATCATTATGAAATGCAAGGAGCCTTTGCGTTTAGATGATTTACATAATGTAGTAGGATGACTGCACCAGCTTTTCGTCAAAGCCTGCAAAAATAGAAAAAATAATGTCCCATCTACTATCCAGAATCCAAGTTCCTTTTAGCTCCCTTCTTTGACCAAAGTACTCTAGTGTGAACAAAAGAGACAAGAAAAGACTTAGAGGAAATAATTTTAACTCATGTTGACTCAATCTTGTACCCAATTTAAGTTCTAACATCAGAAGTCAAATCAAATGTTTAGTGGCATTTGCTCCNCCCATGACCTTGGGCTATACTGCCCAAAGGAGGCGGTGCTTCTTGCTGTAGTACAGCAAGAGGAGTCACGTGTTTCCTTCTTTTTTTTTTTTTTAATCCTGTCATGATCTAACACTGGAAGGCCTGAGAATTGAACTTGGCTCCTCTGTAACATCAGTCAGTACTCTTTAACCACTGAGCCACCTCTCTCCTTTCTTTAAGAGGTCACATATGACGGCAAGACTCACCGCCTCCTTTGGCCATACAGCCCAAGATCATGGGCGGAGCAAATACCACTGCACAAATGAAATAATTAAAAGTAGGAGTCAGTTATTATATAGAAGCAATTCTCTGAATCACAAAACACATTCACAATTTATGACCCATGAAGCCCTACTAGACCATTCTAATCACTATGAACTATTTAAATATAACAGCTATTGAAGTATCCCAGCACAGAATCTTACCATTAAAAACATCTGAGGATTATCCAGCAAGCCTGACAGCCATAGGGAACCCCCTGCTTATAAACAGTGTGGCTTCCTAAAAGCTATAAATGATTCAAAACATTTCAAAAACATTTTGTTGAATGGTTAACCATAAAATCCATTTCAAATCTGAAGCTAAAAAGAAAGATATAAATCCTATGTTTTTCTTTGAATTTTGCAAATTTTATTGCATCAGTCAAAAAATGTGACTGGGGTAGTAAAAGTGACTGCCGCTCGCTGGGATGGTATGTGTTTGAAATACAACCCATTTGCTCTTCGCTCATTTTGCCTTAATGGTTGGCAACATTACAAAGTTTTTCTATAAAATATTCTCTGTTGTCCTGTTATCATATTCATAGAATTTCTCTATTTTATCTTTCTAGATAAAATATTTTTCCACTCATGTCTGCTTTTTATCACTTTACAACTTACCGACACATGCCAGTATTTTCTTGGCAAAGTATATACAGCATCTTGGATAAGAAAATACTTGAACCGGCTTATCAACGGGCAATTGTCGCCTAGTACTTGAGTGACCATTTTTGGGGGGTCAGTACTGGACTTGCCTCCTCTCTTTAGCATCATGCTATGCAATCACCTTGGAAAAGTGAGCCAGATTGCTTTTTCCCTGAGTTATCATAGAACAACTGGCGAGCAGAGTGCTCTGCTCATGTTCCCTGCCTAGCCCTTATATACAGATTTTCCATAAATCACACTCGTAGGACGTTGCTCATACTCCCAAGCCAGTGTATCTGTGCGGAGGGAGGACTCTGTGGCAGCTGAGCAAGCTGAGCATTTAAATACCCCACTCATCCCCGGTTTTGGCTTCCTTGCATTCATCTAGCTGTTTATGGGCACCCGAAAGCTCCAAAAGCTGTTTTCCTTGGCTGTGAATCGGACTCTATAAAGTGTGTCTTAGTAAGAGTATTGTATTCCTGTCCTTTAAAACCCAGCCAGGTACTTCTCAGCTTTGGCAGCCTTGCTGTTGCCTGCATCAGCGTGGCTTTATTCCTTTTCAGTCACTGACAGCACTCAGCCCCTCCTAGTCTCCCTGATAGTGTTATCTTTGCACTTTGTAACGGGACTTTAGAGCACAATGGCTTTGCCCTCAAACAACAGCTTACGCTCCTTCAGCATTGAGATGCAACTAATAATGTCTCTCATTAGGGAAATACTGAGACANGAGCCTGTTCTTCCATTTAGGAAAACACAAAGGTCTTCATTACAACTTTGCAAAAAGCAAATGAGCCTAATGAGCTCACAGTAGGCCTAATGAGCTCACAGTAGGCACTACTTTAGGCAGTTTGTAGAATACAGAAAAGAAATTGTACAACCACTGTCATAGAACAGCAGTGTTGCAGAAGAAAAGAAAAAACATGTGCCTCTGAAGTAACTTGGAAATCCTTACAGTAAAACCAAGCAATGCATTATCACTTGAATGTTAGAGAATTTACAGTGTCACTTCATATTAGAGAAAAGGCNGATGGTTTTTAAATANCCTTAGATTTATTTATTCTATTTTATGTACATGAGTGTTTTGCCTGCATGTATATATGTTCACCAACAAGTTCCTGGGCTTGTGAAGATCAGCAAAGGGGGTTGGGTCCCTTGGAACTAGACACATATGGTTGTGAGTCACCATATGGGATTGAACCCAGGTCCTCCACAAGAGTGACAAGTGCTCTTAACTGCTGAGCCATCTCTCCAGCCTGGTATGTCTCCTTTAAATGGAAACAATATTTGAGAAGAAAAGTGTTGGTGGCTATCTGATCAGAATGGAAGAAACCCCATGCTTCAGCAAATACAAACAGGAAGTTGGCTTCTGGTTTGGTTTCCAAATGAAGTTCTCCAGCTGAACTAGATTAACTCAGGACAATCCACGATTGTCCACATATGTGGTAACAGTCCTATAAGACAGGACCTTCACTTTTGATCTCTAAGTGCAGATCTGGGAATGGGACGAAAACCATGAACTGCTTTTTCACAAACTTCAACCTGAACACTCANTGATAAGCACGTGTGTAAATGGAAAGACAGCATTTCTCAGGTAGTATCCACCAGGGAGAGTCACTGAAATACCCTGCTGGCTGGGATTCCTCTTGGTAGCCCACAAAGGTAGCTCAAGCAGACATGCACATAGCACTCTATGAAGACAGTTTGTTTCACAGGAATGTCATTCCACCTGAGCCCCTTAAAGACAGATACTTTTGACTGGTCTGGCATGTCTAGAAGACTATGACCACACCCATGAACACCAAGGTTTCTGATCTGTTCTAGCTGAAAATATCACAAGTCAGCTGTAAGTTATCATTTTTAAGATATTCCTAAAAGTTTCCTATCANACATAAGTTTTATCTACATCCATATAACATTAGTTAAGGACATTTATGTGAGACTGTATTATCTCTTGAAAGTGACTATGGAGTCTGGAAATGAAAATTATCCAGCTCAACAAAATTCTGCCTATAGCCATTTTTTTTTTAGCATTGGCACTCATTAACAAATTAGCTTTGGATTCTAATAACCAAAATAAACAGAAGCCAGTCACTGAATTAAGCACCTTCTGTTCTGTCAGAAAGCAGAGCCTGGGGAAAGGTTTAGGAGCTGCTGTTTTATTAAGGAGTGCAATCTCGGGGATCAACAGTGAGGGACAAAGAAAATTAGGAAGTAAAGAGAGAAAAGCCAATCATAGACTGATCGCTACTAAGTATAACTCATGACTTCATCCCATTGCTTCAGCCAGCCAGCTCTGTACCTGTCTGTCCAAAAAGAGAACAAAATGGCTTTCTCCTTGTTCCCATTTTCTAATTTTGAGAGGTGTGCCACAGAGCACCTTCCTTCCCCAGCATGTCTGGGTTGTGCACAGTGATGCCCTGAGCAATGGCCCTCAACAGGCCCTCCAACATTAGGAGCAAAGACAACAGCAGGCAGCAGGACNTGTGCTGGCATAGACTTGGGATGAAGCACTGTTTGGTTGTAAACTATAAGTTTGCTTCCAGAGGCTGTATCCAATTATGCAGCATACAGTTGTTCACCTGTAGGCAGCAAGAAGGTGTACTGGGGTGTTGGAAGCTATGCCAAGGAGCCCGACCATATCCATCACTTGGCTTCCTACTCCCAGCAATCATATGCTGAGTATACTTATGTCTCATTTTATACATTGAGAGATGGAGGTCCAGCACAGCCAAGAACCTCACTGAGAAACACTGAGTTATTATCAACCCGCACTCATCCTATTATCATCAGGGGTCAATCCAATTGTCTTAGTTAGAGTTTCTATTGCTGTGAAGAGACACCATGACCATGGCAACTCTCATAAAGAAAACATTTAATTAGGCCTGGCTTACAGTTTCAGTTTTAGTCCNTTATCATCATGGCAGGGCATGCCAATATGCAGGCAGACATGGTGCTGGAAAAGGTGTTGAGAGTTCTACATCTTGATCCACAGGCAACAGGAAGTGAACTGTGACACTGGGCATAGCTTATACATAGGAAGCCTCAAAGTCCACCCTGACAGTGACACACTTTCTCCAAAAAAATGCCATACCTACTCCAACAAACTCACACCTCCCATCAGTGCCACACCCATTATGGCCCTTTGGGGGCCATTTTATTTCAAACCCCCACATTCTACTCCCTGACCCCCATAGGCTTGTAGTCATATCATAATGCAAAAATGTATTCAATCCAACTTCAAAAGTCTCCATAGTCTATCACAGTCTCAAACTTATTTAAAAGTCTAAAGTTCAAAGTTTCTTCCAAGATTCATTCAATCTTGTAACTGTATCCCCTGTAAAATCAAAATAAAAAAGCAGATCACATACTTCAGCATATAGTAACACAAGATATACATCACCATTCCAAAAGGGAGGGAAGGGAGCATAGAGAAGAAATATTGGACCAAAGTAAGACCGAAAATCAGCTGGGCAAATTCTTAACTCTGCATCTCCATGTCTGATATCAAACCACTCTTGAGATCTCCAACTTCTTTCAGCTTTGTTGATGTTACAATGTAACACATTTTTTTTCTCTTGGGCTGGTTCCACTCCCTGTTAGCAGCTCTCCTCAGCAGGTATTCCCCCATCTGGCATCTCCAGTATCTTGGAGTCTCCAAAGAAATTCAGGCTTCATGTAATGGCTTCTTTAGGGCTCCATTCAGGGACATCTCTGACACATGCCTGGCCTCAGCAGCTTTCCTTAGGTGCAGAGGCAAATTCTATGACCCATTTCTTCTATCCTTAACTCTAAAGCTAGAATCATGTAGCTGAAGCTGCCAAGTTCTGCTGCTTGCTGGGGTTGGAACATGGNCCCCTCCTTCAATTACATCTTCACCAGCTTTCTGTTTTTGATGGTTTCCTTCACTGGCTAAGATTGGCTGTCCTGAATCTCAATCTGTAGACCCAGCTGGCCTCAAACACAGAGATCTGCCTGCCTCTGTCTCCTGAGAGCTGGGATTAAACGTGTGCACCACCACACCTAGACCTAAACTGTTCTTTAATTCCTTTTCAAACATTGGAAGCTTAGCTGAGTGTGGTCTTGCCCTGAGGTCATCACTCCCTTTATTCTGTTTCTTAATCTGAGACCTTGAACATAGGATTTAGCTCCATTCCACTTCCTGGTACTCTTTTATCAGTCTGTACATTTTGTGTTTTTATTTGCTCAGCTTGTTCCTTTTCACTATAAATCTTCATTAGAGTTAACACTAATCACCACATGACAGAGTCAATACTAGGCTGTTTTGAGATTTCCTTTGCCAGTGTAATTAATCCAAATCTCTTCACTTTAGCCTCAAGCAGACTCTTCGGACAAGGGCAAAATGAANCCACATTCTTCACCAAAATATCACATGACTGTCTCTAGGCCACATAATGACATTTTTCTCTTCTGAAACCTCTTCAGTCAGAACTGCTTCCTCATCCTCAGCACCACTGTCTTCCATGCTCCTACTAGTATGGCCCATTAAGCAGTACTTAAAGCATTCCACTGCTTTCCTAATNGAAAGTACCAAAGTCCAAATTTCTCCAAACAAAAACATGGTCAGGTCTCTCACAGCAATATGCTAGTCCCTGGTACCAACTACTGTCTTACTGTTTCCACTTGTCATCATCCAAAAGGATATTCCTGTATGCCTCAGAGAAAAGCAGCATACTGAAGTGAACCCATGACATCAAAAGCTGAGAAGGCTGGGAACTGCGAGCCTGAAAAACACTATCCTTTACAATCAGGAGCATTACAGCAAGGACAAGTTGCTAAGCTGTGGAGATAGGGGTGTGGAGGATCAGAAGAGAGTAGTAAAGGCTGAAGAGATAAGAAATGGACATACTGCATCCAGCTAAGAGTTAAGGTCNTGTGATACAAGTTAAACTAGACTGGAAGTGGGAACTATGTGTGCCTGNTCCTCACAGCTCCCAGATACTGCTCATTCCTTTATTCTTTTATTCAGCACTTACTAATATTTTTGTGTGNTGGGTGCTATTCTATGAGCTGAAGTATGTACAGAGTTGAACAGAGATGAAAATCTCTTGTCTTCCTAAAGTTTATGTTCAAATGATAGTTAATAAAGAAGAAAGTATAGGAAGCAGAAAGAAGGAAGCTTACAATATTAACTAATATAAATGTTCTGAGATGTAAAAAGGGGACAAATTGTTTAACTTCAATGGGCTGTGGCTTTGTTATTTATAAAATGAAGATAAGACAGAATTCTCAAGATCACTGAAGATGATATAGATGTTACATGCAACATAATTTTCTAAAATGCAAAAATATTCAATTTCATGGCTAATTTATTATCAAATTGATACAAGTTAGAGTTATCTGGGAAGAGGGAACTCAACTGAGAAAATACCTCCATAAGATTGGCCTATAGGCACTGTGGAGGCACCATGGGACTGGACTAGGCCAAGATTGGCCTATAGGCACTGTGGAACCACCATGGGACTGGACTAGGCCCTCTGCATAAGCAAGACAGTTGTGTAGCTTGATCTGCTTAAGGGGCCCCCTGGCAATAGGATCAGGATCCATCCCTGGTTCATGAGCNGGCTTTTTGGAGCCCACTACCTATGGTGGGACATCTTGCACAGCCTTGATGCAGTGGGAGGGGCTTGGACCTGCCTCAACTGTGTGGTGGTATTTTATCTATGTTCCTCAATAAAATTTATCTGAATATCAGAGGAACAAGGTCAGCCACCAGCCTTGCAAAATTAGTACATGCCCTTAATCCTATCACTTAGCAAGCAGGG
>LZPO01008897.1:0-10575 GCA_001675575.1 Neotoma lepida | reverse complement strand
ATCTCTGTCAGATTTTCACCCTTATTTCTTGTTCCGCGTGTTTATTAACAAGACTGGTTAGAAGTTCTTCTTACATTTAGAAGTTCTTCTTACAACTATTGGTCCAATCAGCCCTGGTGGTATTTGTGTCTCAGGAGCTCTTGGTCCCATTGGAGCTGGCAGAGTCTGTGTCTGAGGGAGCAGCTGCAGTCTTGGGGAATGAGTAGGTTTGGGGGAACAGCATGGGACTTGTAGATTACAGGGTCTGATGAGTAGCGGTGGTGGTCAGGCCTGCCTACAGGAGTCTTGCATGCTGGCCTGCAACTGGGGCTGCAATGAGGAGGGGTATGGAGACACGGGTTGTGCCCCTGGGCCTAAGGCCTAGAGGCTGAGGTGACCAGCTGAGAGAACAGTGATTCACCTCTTGGTCCAATCAGAGCTAANGGAGTTGTGTCTCAGTGAGCAGCTGCGATCTCGGTGCATGGGTGGATGTGGAGGATGGAGTGGGGCTTGTGGATTACAGGGTCCAATGGGGTGGCTAGTCAGGCCTGCTTGCAGGAGTCTTGTCTGCTGGTCTGCAATTGGGGCTGCAGTGGATGGGAGTATGGGGGTATGGGTTGTGTCCCTGGGCCTAAGGCCTAGAGGCTGGGGTGACCAGCTGGGAGAACAGTGACTCAACTCTTGGTCTAATCAAAGCTGGTAGAGTCTGTCGGTCCTTTCATTTTCTTATATGTATTTTTTTCATTTGGGGGGAAAGATCAATGCTCATGACACAGCATGGGTGTAGAAGTCAGATAGACACTTTCTAGGGTTTTCAGACTTAAAGGTACATGCCTTTATCCACTGAGCCATCTTGCCAGCTTAGGTCTTTAATTTTCCTCCTTACTCCTCCAAGCCAAGAGGTAAAGGTATTAAGGTTAATGGCACAGGGCATAACTAGGTAAAGGGTTTAACATGCAACCATCAAACAGTCACCAACTGACCTTCAACCACATAACCAGTACGTTCTAAGCAACAAAGCTGACCCAAGTCAAGAGCTCATGAAATCATGAGCATTTCCATTGTTCAGCCCAAAGAGCAGCAGTCTCTGAGAATGTGGGACTAATTCTATGATAATCAAACATACTGATTAGAAGAATAATAGCCCTTTGACTATTGTTGCTAAATGTCTCCCCTAAAGACACAGATTAAGTACATCATGAGGCAGGTACAGGAAATCTTTTAAACAAAAACCTGAATGAATCTAAGTAGCAAGAAAATTGAAGACATCTTTATGTATCACAAATCATTGTCATCAAGAATGTATTTAATTAATTTGTCATCTTTGTGACATAATACACTAAAGCTATTACTTCATCCTTTCTCCTTTCTGATAGTAAATACTCAGTGTATTAAAGACATTCCAAAACAAAGGACCTTCCTATATTTTCCTATTCAGAAGGAAAAAGTTATTGGATGACATAAACAAAGACATTTACATGGTATATACAAATCTGAAGAGAGAAATGGAAACATACAAAAGACGAAATGAAATCGCAAATACGAATAAACCACAGACTTGCAGCCTACTGCTAATTAGAATACTCAAAGAATCATACACTCCCCTGATGCACAATCACGGTTTGTTTTTGTAGCTACAGAAGTTCAGATGCTTTTAGCCATAGTGCACATAAACAATGAGTGAAGCTTCTTCCACATGTAGTCCATGTATGGAGGGTGTCTCTTTCTCAGATCAGCAGTCTCCGTTTCTTTTGCACAAATTGAGACATGTCTAAGCCTGGACTCACACTTTTGGGGACTCTACTGCCTATTAAATTAAGATGGCACCTCTGTCGAATTAAATGTAATTTCCTGCTCAAAATGCATTTAACATCATTAGAACTTGCCTTTTATTTGTGATTTGCCTTTAAATTGACCATAAAGGGCTATCTTTTCCCTGAGGTTATCATGAGTGTTAATCTTTATTTGGTAGTCTTCTCTAGTGTAGGGCTGAATGTAGGCATTTGACATAGCCAATCAGTAGGCCTCTGAAAAGACTGGAGACCCTCCATGTCTCCCTAATAGTTCCTAACAACTCTACCAACACCACACCTCTTTGGAATAAATAGACTCATCTCAACGTGATGCCTTTCTCTACTCGGAAAGTCCATCCCAAGCGTCTGCACTTTTGAAGCAAGCTGTGCAAGAAAACTACATTTAGAAAATGACCAGAGAAAATCTGTAAATCTGTATCATTTTAATCCAAGAGTCATGTTTTTAACTTGCTGACTTCCCTTCTCCAATGCCTGGTGCTTGCTAAGTTTACATGTACAACTAACACATTTTTAAAAACTTGGGCATTCCTCAATCATAAATCTCAGGATGATGATTCATCAGTGTGGGTGGAGACAACTACTAGGACATAACTGACTCTTAGTTCTTAAATTGGGTAAAGAATTCTGCTTAGGGCCATTTTTAACCTCACAATAGTAACCATTTTAAACTTCACAATAATAATTAGATCTGGAAATGACAGAGCACGCCTGCAAAAGGCTCCCTTCTCAATATTTGTGTCTGAGTTAGCTGCACAAACGCCGACAATCTCACATGCAAGCCTGCTTTGCTGAGGTCTGAAGACTTAACTATGGTTAGGCAGTTGAGCTAAGCCTTATATAAGCAGCTGAATTTCTGGGTGCTTATGGAAAATGAACCAAATTCCTCTCCTTTCAAGATTCACTTATGTCAGATTCTAATGCATTCATGTAGGAATATAGGAAGCCTTGCTTTACATACCTAAGCTTACTATTAATATTAAACAATGAGTTGAATGTAGGTAGCCACGTGGTGCTCCATTCATCGCCATGAGCAGGGATCTTTTGTGTTTGTTTTACTTCCAGCCACTGAAATATGTTGTTTGCCTTTTGCTAAAACAACTGCTGTGTCTCTCTGAGGGGTTGAGGCATTCTGTGGAAAAGTACNTTCACAATTTCAAAAGACTGTGTGATATAAAAACAATAAAAATCTTAGCGTTGAGATGTAGTAAGAGAACAGCAGGGGAAGGTAGTGGTGACAGGCTGTGTTTGCATGATCTCATTACAATCAGTTGCTGTATCTATCTGTCAATCTATTGAATTCCTGTTGACCTTGATTATGAGTCGTTACTGTTCTTCACCAAACTGAATTTGCAAGTTAAAAAGCTGAGTACTACCTTATAAAATGACTCCTAATGACATTCTGCTATACTCATAGATCAGTGCCTTGTTCAGCCATCATCAGAGAAGCTTCCATCTGCAGCAGATGGGAACAAATATAGAGACCCACAGCCAGACATTACGTAGANAGTTAGAGACCTTGGAACACNCAGCCCTAATGGGATGTCTCCATCAAATCCCTCCCCTCGGAGCTCAGGGAACCCCATGGAAGAGAAAGCAGAAAGAGTGTAAGAGCCAGAAGGGATGGAGGATACCAAGAAAACAAAGCCCCCTAAATCAANATGGGCAAAGCTCATNAGANCTCAGATACTGAAGCAGCATACACAGGCCCTGCACATGTCCACANGTCCTCAGCATATATATTGTGGCTTCAGCTTAGTGGATTTATGGGAATACTGGGTATAAGAACAAGTGGGTCTCTGATTCTTGTGCCTTCTCTTGGGCTCCTTCCCTTCTGTTCATTTGTTCTGTCCTGTCCTTCACACTTCAGTGTGATAGTTTTTATTTTATCTTATTATATTTTATTTTATTTTTTAAATGAATGAATGGAAATATAGCCACTAGGGTAAAGGTTAAAAACTGAATTGTCATTTATGCATGCTGGAAGAAGGAAAATCAGTTTTTCCCAGTGGAGTGACACTGGGTATGTCAATCACTCCAGGGCAGGCTTCATGTTCATGAGTAGTTGACCAACATATAATGGACTCCACAGGTTTTGTGTTTGTGTGCTTTTATTTGGTTACAGCTTAGTGGGTTTTTTTTCTGTTTCAGAATTTTTTTATTGTTTTCTTGATTTAGGGGAGTTATTGTTATATGTATATAATATATATTATACATTTAGTGTTTCAAGAGAGAACTTAAAGTTGGGTGGGGGGGGAGAGGATCTGGAAGGATTTGGGAAAGGGGAAGAATATGATCAAAATATATTTAAATTTAAATATTGTTTTAAATAATGAAAAATATAGTAATAATTTTAAAAGTTGAGTACTGCCAATGTCTTTACTTATTGTAAATGAATTGCTTGTAGAAAGAAAAAACTATCACCTCTGTGGTAAGCATCTGTGATTCATTGGTCCAAAAGACATTCTCTCTGGAGACGACTTCTGAGTCTGTGGAAAATCTAAAAATAAAGAGCTCCTTTCTAAAAATTCAAATAATCAGGCTAAACAGCCATTCACAATAGTTTTTAAGTTTTTTAGAACTAGATGTTTTTGANCTTTAAAAACAATTCCATCCCTAAAAAGAAATAAAAAGCAATGAATAACACCATTAATCATTATAAAACATAAACAAAAACAACCTTGTGTTAGCCTCCTGTCATCTTCTAGACACTGAGACACGGGCTTCCATTCACACTGCTCTATGTTGTTCTCCCAGCTTTGGAGGAGATAGTATGACCTCTTTCTATAGGTAAGGAAATCCAAGTGCAGAGAGTAAATGACCTATCCAAGGTCACACAGATATTAAATGACTAATGTAGGATTATAATTCTATGCTGCAGTTAACACACTGATCATCTGTTAATATGAGTTCAACATAAGACAATGCACAAATTTGTTATCACCAAAGTCCTTCACAGATTCTGCAGCTCCACCTGGTGTCAAAGTTCCCAACATGTTTTCCCTTCAAGGAGATCTTAGCTGTTTTAATCTCTTTGTTTCTGTGCNCTCATCTCTAAAATGGGAACACATCCATACTCAGCAATATGCTGCAAGCACTCCAAAAGACAATATCTAATGAGTACTGTTCTACAGAAGTTTTCTCATAGTGAAACATTCCCTCCAGGGCCAATGGGGAACTCATGAGAGTACAGAGATAAGCAGATGTCACCTGTCAGGGAGAGCTGAAAGCTGTAAGATTTTAAAGCCCCCTCCTAATGTTACAGAAGCAGTAACTAGGGAAGGAGACTAAACAGCCCAGCTTCCAGACAGTGGAGCTGCCTGTAAGTTGTGCAGAGAGCTCCAGGGTTGCATCTTTGTGAGTCATCTCCCACATGGGGGAGGGCTTTTCAGAATGTCATCTTTGCTCCCATAAGTAACCCCTCAACTATGCTCCTGTGAATAACTACAATAAAAAAATAAAACTTGCTGCTTCACCAAGTTGGACTTTGGTGCAATTGTTCCGTTGGTTTGTTGTGATTTCCCTTCTGGTATGAGTTAGACACGTGTGTGTTGTGTCTCCCCAGGAAAAATCTCTCACACAAGTTACTCACTGATAGTCTAACACAGTAAAAATTCAATATTTCCTTCTGCCCTGATAATTCTATACATCTCCCTCCAAACAGGGGAAAGCTATGGTTAGTCCAAAATGTTAATGCTTAGACATAAGTCTACTGCTTAACTGACAACTTGAGCAAACATGACATGGCATGCTAGAATTGTCTTTTGGAGAAAACACCAACACTATGCTATTTCCAGTATCACCAGGCAGTATCTTAGTTTGCTCTCCTATTGCCGTGATAAAATATTATGACCCAAAGCAACTTTACTTGGTGTTCAGGTTATGCTCTGTCATGGAGGGAAACCAAGGCAGGAACTCAAGGCAAGAACCTGGAGACAGAAGATGAAACAAAAACAAAGGAGGTACACTGTATCCTGGCTTGTTCCTAGGCTCACATCCTTCTACCTCCCAGGACCACCTGACCAGGAGTGACACTGTACACAGTAGGCTAGCCCCTCCCACAACAATCAACAAAGAAAATGGCCCACAGACATGCCTAAAGACCTATGTGATGGAAANCATTCCTCAACTGAGGCTCCTTCTTCCCAATTATGTCTCAGATCAGGTCAAGTTGATGAACACTAATCAGCACAGGTGGTAGTGAAGCACCTTTGTCACTTAAGTCTTGTCTGGCACTTGGTGATTTTTTTTAATTTACATATATTTGAGCTCACAATAACCGTAAAGATAGATATTATTTTCTTTTTATAGATTAGAAACAAGACTATATTGGCTGGTTTTAGATCCACAACCAGCAGGTAATAGCAATGACAATTAAATCAGTCTTCCATTTTAAACCCCTTGCTAATTCTAACACATATACTAACAGTTAAACAAGGAACTATAAGACACTGAAAGTGAGATGTCAATGTTACCTACCAGTAATAAGCATATCCAGCAGTTAATGAATAAATAAGCGTGATGTGGTAACAACTTGAAAGTATAAAATGTGACTATGCCATGATACCTCCACATCCTTAAACTCCAGTCACTCTCTGTCCCCATGACCTGCTAGCTAGGTCTCCAAATACCCTTTGTTCAGACTTCTCTGCTGACTTCCTCAAAGCCCTGACCCTCCATTGCTTCTGAGACTACCTACTTGGTTTCTCTCTTCCCTGCCTAACCTCAATCCCTGTTGNTCCTGATAATCCTCTGTGATTTTCCCTGAAAGCACTCCATGTCTTGTACTCATAAATTTCTGCTGTTCTTCTGGAACAAGAAAATGAGTGATTTCATCTGCAGAAATCATGCACAGTGATCTACTGCCACTTAACNGCTTGCATAGCCTCTCACTGTAGCAGAGCCAAAAACTCAGCTCCCAATACTTTCACTTCACTGTGATCACCATCAGAAACTCATTCTCCTCATAAATAACAAGTAATGAGTCCCATGGAGACTCTTGAACCATCCTTGACCCAAGATTGATCCCAAGATTGCTGGGATCTTACTGGAGTACATGAACAACTGTTGAAAAATCCAAGCCTCTCTCAACCCAAAGACAGATATATGGTAGAAATTAGCAGATACTTCATACATGATAGATAAGTAATAGAGATAGATAGATAGATAGACAGACAGACAGACAGATAGATAGACAGACAAATAATAGATAATCGTGTTTGATTCTCAGCAACTCAGAAAACTCAGGATAGACTCTCCATGTTGGAAAATCTAAAGGCTGTACTTCGCTAGCCTTCTAGTAAGTTCTGCTTTACTTGTGCTTCAAGGCTCAAACATGGCTGGTGCAAGTTTGTAGCTCCTCTGCCTTGGCTCATAGAGTAAAGGCTTGTCTCCTTTGAGCCCTGTCCTACCCTGACACCTCTCTGTTCTAACCACCCACCCATCTTGACTAAANGAGTCCAAAATGTCTATCAACACCTAGCTCCAGTGCTACCTAGTTGAGCCAGGCTGGAAGATTCAGAACACAAGTNCAAGGGCAGCTTTTGCAAGGCTTAGGGCAACCATGAAAATGGAAAGCCCATCTGTTATATACTCAAATATTTAAGTTATAAGTCAAGCTGCCAAACTGTTGCATATTATATACTCTATCTACCTTAAAAAAACATATCTTCTATATAGATGGGTTCAGAGTTCAAATTCCTGAGCTCATATGTCTGAGTCCAAACTATACAAATTAGAAGTCCTCTCCCTTAGCTCCAAGACTGCATTACCTCAACTTCTAAATGAACTATCCTTCTCCATACTTTGTTCATCACCACAATAGCTTCCTATGTGCACACATGGACATCTTAACACTGTCCAGTCTCCACTCACTGACTGTATATACACAGCACATATCTTTTGCACAGATATGTGCACTCTTGCCATAGTCCAGATGACAGAGCTGCCAAGAATCTTATCCGTTGAAGAGGATGCAAACTCGAGTAGGTTATGATCCCTTAGCTCTCCAGTTCTCCACCTCAAGGGAAGGGGCACAGTCACATAAGAGATCAGATGAGGCTTTCTAAAGTACACAGGCCAGGGCAGGAGGCCCTCCAATTTACTTCTAAGAGTGATGCTAGGAATACGGATAGCATGTGGGTCTCCCAATCAGACAGTGAGCTTCTCATTAGCTAAGACTACTTCTTATTCATTGCTACCAGCCAACCACAATGTCTGAAAAATGAAAATATGAAAGAGTAAATGGATAGAAGAAAGAAGAAAAGAAAAGGCATAAATCTGGATATGGGAAACTTATGAAATTATTATTCTTGTGATATGTCTGCCCCAAATGACTCTCCTCCAGATGCCCTAGCAGCTGCTGCACTCTACTCATGGGAAAGAAGACTGCCACCAAGAGACAAGGCTTTTATTGCTATGCAGACTGAGAGGAGAGCTAAGAAATGCAGTGATTTAAAACAGCTAAGAGGTGCCCAGGGGCATGCCTTATTATCCCTGTGATCCTGATGGCATGCCTGGCACACAGGTACACAAGTACAGTTGAGGCAAAAAGGAGAACCTGCTTCAAAATGAAATAACACTGCCTCTCACTCAATAAATACAGTTGCTCCGAAGTCGATTTTTCCCCAATTTAGCAGAGAAGGGGTGAATAAATGGATATAGTGTTGGGGGCGTGGAACGGGGTGATTTTTTTAAANATGAAAAACAGTTAGTGAAGTTACATTGCTTTTTTAAAATAAATGAATGTGTAGCATCTAATACACTGGCCAGCACAAAGTAACCTCTCAGTATTGGTAGATTAAATTTAGAAAACTCTGAAGCTCTCTGCCCTGTAGCCAGCTGGCCCTGTTTCTCTTCAGTTGAGCAAAGACAAAACAGAAACCACACAGCGAGGTATTTTAGTCACTCACAGCTGCAATGGCTGTTCTCGCACTTCCAAAATTCAAGGAGAATTTTAAAACATCATATTGCTANGAAATTATTTCATTCCCCAGAGACTACATTAACTCAAGCAGCACCCAAGGAACCTTACTGCGAATGTGACTACTGAATGAGCTTGGTGAAGAGCCTGTGATGTGTCCTTCACCGAATTTACAGAAGGGGAAGGACTGCAGCGACTCTATGACCTGTCAGAAACAAAAGGACTCTGTCACCCAACTCCTGGCTTTGGATCCAACTCTGAGACCTACAAAGAATTATTGANCTTGTCTTTGGCTTCATGTGCTCTGCACTCTAGTCCAGTGGGTAACAAAACTTCCCACTTCAGAGTGTTGTCTTGGAGGTTTAAATTTAGTGGTTTATTCGGGGCATTTTCACATTGCTTCTGTATGAGGATGCTTCACCAATGCTTGATAAGGCCCTCCACTGTATCCAAGATGCAATAGTCATATGTACAACACACCACACAGGACAGAAATACATTAAAACCAGCCAATGCCAACTTGCCTGGTGAGCAGGCTACTGGGCCTGTCTCTTATACACATCTAGATGTGTATAAGAGACAGCTACCAACCACCCCCCCCATAACTCTCTCCCCTGTTTACTAGGTTTGGTTTTATTTAGTGTCCCACAGAGTTTAATCAGGGCCTTCTGTGTGATCCTGAGTTAGGAATTAACTATCAGAGGTTGTTAGGCTCAACAGTGTGCTCACAACTGGATACCATGCCTCCCACATGCCCAGAATTTCTCAGCTGCCAATAGATCAGTCTTAATTCTAACTGTGAGAATCCATAAAAGCCAGCATAATTACATGAATGTGGATCCATTTACTAGTTTCTAATACAGCAGACCACTTCAGTAAATTGACATATCACATTTAATTGTACCTATCAAAAACAATAATTACTTGCTTTAATTAAAATTCATTTAGGTTGTACCTTTGATTTGCTTTACCTAGTTCATTAACATTATAGGTTCCTATTAAATATAAAAATAAATNTGTTATTTGGGGTCCATATTTTGCATGAAAAATAATAATTATGGTAATTTAAATAGCAATCCATTAACTGAAATATGTGCTCTTTCAAAATAATTCAGAGGCTCATAACAAAAATGCTGTACTTGGAAAAACTTCATACAACCATATTTCAAAATTCAACTGAAAATTTGTTATTTCTTGTGATCATTAAAAATGTTTATAATTCTGGATGCTGACACTACCAGTGGCCACAATGAATATAGCCTCGGACCATTTGCTAGTCTTTTTTTTTTTCCCAATTCTTTTTTATATTCTTGTAAGCATTTCATATGCTGACTCCTAATTTCCTTCAGATGCTGGTCCTTTTGGTTTTGTCAATGTTAAAAAACACACGTAATACTGGAACTTAGGGAACAGAACAAGCTAGAAATCTTAAGGAACAGATTGACTCTTGACCTACCACTGTCTTAATCATATTTTTCCTTGCTGTGACAATATATCTTATAGAANTGGGCCTATAGGAGGAACTATTTCATTTGCTTCTTGGTTTCAGAGCTATCAGTCCATGGTTCTCTTGCTCCATTGTTGTGAGCCTGAGGTAAGGCTGAGCATCAAGTGATGGAGGAGTAAGACTGAGCATCAAGTGATGGAGGAGTAAGACTGAGCATCAAATGATGGAGGGGTAAGACTGAGCATCAAGTGATGGAGGGGTAAGACTGAGCATCAAATGATGGAGGGGTAAGACTGAGCATCAAGTGATAGAGGAGTAAGGCTGAGCATCAAATGATGGAGGGGTAAGACTGAGCATCAAGTGATAGAGGGGTAAGGCTGAGCATCAAGTGATAGAGGGGTAAGGCTGAGCATCAA
>LZPO01008896.1:16862-37314 GCA_001675575.1 Neotoma lepida | reverse complement strand
CACACACACACACACACACACACACACACACACACACACACACATTCAGAAAACAAGAGTATCTTAACAAAGTACCTGAATTCACATATTTTATTCTAGTGTGTTTCGTTTGGAAAAATCAAAAACAGAAACCTATCAGCTGAGAGTCACGAGACTGATTTCCACCTTGCCAGTGCGGTGTGATCTTCCACTGTGAGAATAGGTGTGTCCCTCTAAGCACCATTGTGTGTTTAATATCAGTTTGGTTTCTCTGACCCTTGATCACAGACTTTCTGGGCCATTAACTGTCAGTGCCATACAGGCATCAGGTAGACCTTTACATATTGGCAGAGCATATTATTCTATTGCTTTAAAAGTAACACAGAACTGGCAAATTTAATGAATTCTTAGGTTCTAGAATTGAAAAAGAACTTGAATTCATATTTTGCCCCAGGCAGCTGAAAATAAACATTAAAAACAATCACATCCACACAAACCTGCCCAGGTTTGACTTGTGTCTCACAGTGCAGTACTGTGTAGCTCTTCTACTCCCAACCTTCTTGTTTCAGCCTCGTCAGTCAGTCATGGGGTTGTAGGTGACCACCCCACACCTGCCATCATTTCTCTCTTCTTTCTTTTTCTTTTCAAACAGTACTGCTCAGATTGAGCACAGGACCCTACACATGACATGCATGCACTCTAGCTACATCCTTAGCCTATCTCTTTCAATTGGTTGACCTAAGTTTTTCCCCTTAAGAGAAAAAAGTGAAGATTTATAAATGAAGATTTGTGATTTACATGCTCTACATTCCACAAAAATAGGGACTCAAAGTAACTAAAAACACAAAACTAGTTACAAAGGTAGTGATTCATTCATAAATAAAATGTTATACCTCCATAAATCATAATTTCTAACCATAATTAATTAAAATTACATACTTATGGTGCATTTTTGCTTTACATGACATTTTTATTATATGTACATTATATATTCACATATCACAAGCACTTAAAAGCTTTCTTTTGCTAAGAGTATTTTAATTTTCTACTTATGTGTGTCCTTCTCATCACAAATTTCTACAGTGAACATTTTTTTATAGAATTTTTAGCCAGATGCATATCGGTTGTTCCTCGAGTTTTGAAAATACAGCCATTAATCTGCTGGTATCACCCATTTCCATTGTCTCATTTGTCAAAGGAAACAACATCCAGCACTGAAGAGTGGTAGAAAAGGTGTCAGGTCTCCTCCTCCTGTAGAGAGAAAAAAAGAGAAAGGTTGACTCACTCTAGCTATTCTGCAGATGCCTGCTGTTCTATCTGAAGTGAAAATGACAATGGAGATTAACATAGACTGGTTTTCCTGAGAGACTGGCAGTGTTCTGAGAAGCCTATAAATACCATCCAATGCATTGAGTCATTACAACCACATGGTAACATAACTACTGCTGCTGCCCTGCTGATTATAGAAGATGGAATTCAGCAACAGAGACCCTGATCTCCCCAGGTGCTNTTATTAGATGCGGGGCCTATGCAGTAAACCTACTCACTGTACTACTTGAGCCTGGTTTCAGTAAAGGATTAATGGGATTATCGAGTTAGTGTTCTGGGAGTTCCATTTGACCGAGGCCTTAAAGAGTAGGAATCACTCAGGTGGAAAAAGAGAGTGAGGGTTGTTCCTAAAGGAAGTGATGGCACTGCCCCGGTGCAGGGATGGTATAAAGTGGGAGAACTGGCTTGAGCAGGAGCCTGTGGAGCTGCCTGTGTAGGACTGCAAGGGTCCTTGCATGAGGAAGGTAGGAAGAAGTTGTAAGGCAGGCACCAAGTTTCCAGGAACCTTCATTCTCTCAAATGCTCATCCCTTCAGGCAGCTGCAGGAGAAGTCACTTCCATCTTCTTTACAATAAATGACACTTATCTAATGGAAAAGTGTCCCCCAAGATGCTGTCTATTTGAGGGGTGTTATAAAATGTATTTTCCTCTTCCTCTTGACAAGTAATCAAAAGTATATATTAAATTATGCTTTCTCCATGTCCAAGTCCAGTGCAGGGAATGTGTGCAGGGTTCGCATAGTAGATAATTCCCTCTAATAGCTGTGGGCTGCATATGAGTCTGGCAGGAAGTGTGCCGAAGTTAAGCTCATCAAAGAACTTGTAACTGTGCCTCTCACTTGACCCATGTAACACCCAAGCCATCACTTTATTTTAGAAAGACTTCATTTCATGATGTCTTTTGCAGGCACTTACAAAAAAAGTGGTCAAAGCTGTTCTTCAGGCACCTGTCAGGAAGAGCCTGGTGACAATAGAGGGGAGCCGGGGGAAGGGAATTCTCTCTCTTTAGCCAGTGAGAGGTATATGTTTCAACTGTCTCTCCCAACTCAGGGTGTGACCTCTGAAAGCCCAAGAGCCCATTGTGTTTCTTCTAGCATGTTTATTTTAATAAATAACAAGTGTACACAATCTTCTGTAAACACAGTTGAAGAGGCATTGAACTTGGGGATGGAGAATTGGCTCAGTGGTAAAGAGGGCTTGCTTTGCAATAACAAGGNTAAAGAGTTTGGATCTCAGCACCTACATAGCAAGCTGGACATTTCCACAAATGCTTCTAACCCCATCTCTAAGTAGGGGCAGGGACAGAAGGATGGGAAGGATTTCCTGGCTTCTAGCCTGGCCAAGAAGGCCTAAGACCCAGGTTCAATAGGGAGAGACCCTGCCTCGAAGGAATAAGCAGAGAGTTCTAGAAGAGGCGACTCAAGCATTTCTTCTCTCAGCGTGCACACCTGTGCACACACATGTGCATACACACAGCATCACACACACACACGCACACACACACACACACACACACACACACACACACACAAAGAAATAAATAAATATAAACAAACAACAAGAAAGTTACCAAATGACTGTGCTGGAAAGAACCACAGTTCTGCTTTCCAGTGTTCACACTCATCTTTATCCCTACCTCTTTAAATCACACCAACAATCAAGGCAGTACAAACAATAGCAGGGATGTAAAGACATGCATTCACAATAGTACAAAGATAGGATTAATCAGTCTGTACTTGTCTTGTTTACTGCTTTAATCCCTCAAGCATTCCTCCAGCTAACATTGTATTGTCTGAGGATTAATTGAGTAAAACTCTTAGAACAGCGCCTGGCACACAGTAAGCACTATGCTACACTTAACTACTAATTATAGCAAACATTTGCATCAGTGTTCCTATGTTTTATATTTGTGGCCATGCATAATCCTCCTTTCTCTGCTCTACCCCTTCTCGGTCCCCAGAAGTTAGTATATTCTGACATTCTGTACAATTAGAATTAGATTAATCATTGTTTACACACTATCTTCCCAGCTGAGGTAAAAGTCCCATGAGGGACTTTGTCCTTTGCNCACAAGACAGTCTCTGGAGATAGCTTCTTGGTGATCCAACAGGGCAGGGGAAGTAGGGGAAAAGCTTCCTCCCTTAAGTCACGGTAAGACTGTGGCTACACCTAAGCCATAGCAGATGCTGTTAACTGAGAAGCCATTGTGGGGTCCTTTTTAATAATAGATGGGGAAATGTAGGTGGCACAGCTTAAAGAAAGCAATGGAGGAACCAGACTTGTAAAACACTCGGGCCTGTTCTCTCCAAAGGAAGAAAATGACTGATGCTTGGTCACCAGGAAGGCTGGAGTGGATGTTGTCTGACAACCTGGAGATCTTTTTGCTATTCTACAGAGCCAGCCTTCCTGGATCCCCTGATATCCTGAGCATTGTTTAGGCCCTTTTCCTGAGCTTTGTGTCTCAGTAAACAGAACTCATCCTTATGAAGGAGGTCCCATGAACTTTGCATCCTCCATCAACAGAATCTATTCTTATGCTTTTTACAAATCCTCTTTAGGCCTCATCAGTCAACAGAACTCATTCTTATTGTAAAGGTCTCAGGTGCTTTGCTACTTTGTTACAAAGTTCTATGTAGCTATGCCTAAAGCTTTGATGTGATAATTGTCACATGGAAACATTTTTTCCGAAGTTTTACTATACTTAAATGTGTAAGAAAAATAAACCCTGAGGTCAGACTCTGATGTTTTTGTCCCAGCACCTGCTAAGGTGGTGCTTACTTGAGTTTCATTCTTCGCCTCTCGAGGATTGTGTTCCCCGAAGCCATGATGCTTGCAGGGTCCCCAACAGGTAAAGATAGAAAGAGGAAGATCAGGAACCAGACATGTCCTTCCTCTGCTATCATGGAACCTTGTTTATTTTTCACATGGGCAGGTGACTACTTTGTATTTCTTTGTTTCCCTGGTTGTAGCTGGGGCTAATTAAAGGCCAAACAAAGGTGGGTAAAATGATGTGTNTCACTGCCAGGCCTGATTCGCTTTCACAGAGACCCCAACCACCACCACCATGTGTCTTCTAGCCTGTGATGTCTGGGATCCAAGGACATCCAAGCTACAAAGTGGAAAGAGACANTCTTCTTGCAGGTGTATGGCACAAACTCTATCTCTTCCTCCTGATGAGACATCTCATAATGGAGTGTTAAGCATCTGGTGTTTCCCACTGAGCATCCAGAGCTTATAGATGTGGCAGCAAATACTCTGTACCTCAGTTTGATCTGATATTTATCTATGGAAACAAATTCAACATTTTCATCCAAAGCAATACAGACTTCCCATTACTCCATCATGGCTAGACCTTAATGCCGTATTCTAGTCAGTGATTACAAACCCTGTCCCCCACCAAACTCAAGCACCTTTAAGTTTCTACACCTTAGCTGGCTTCCTGAAGAGTTGGAGAGAGCAGGACCTCATGGGCAGCATTCTCACTGGCTTATGATGTGCTCCTCTGCCCACAGATCTCATCTCCCAACCTGCCATTGTTTGCTTCTCCAGGATGTTCAGGGTCCCCCAGATTAGCTCTTTTTCATCCTTATTATGTTCCTTTCTCACTCTATGGAGTCCTAGATCTCTACAGGAAGGACCTTCTGTTTTTGTTCATTTACATCTGCACTCATAGTGTAGAATACATTTTTAAAATTTATTGAAGAAACTGGATCAGTTGTCCTGTGTATACCTACTGGGCAGCAGGCTGAACAATCTACCCTAGGATACTGTGGTAACTAAAGCAGAGGACAGAGTCTACTGAGTGACAGACAAGTAATGACAAATCCAAATTGCACAATGTTGTACAGAACAGTTAGAAAGAGGTGATTTAGATGCCTCCCAGGCAGGAAGTGGCCACACACATGCCTGCAGAGTGGGGAAGAGTTTGCCACACAGCAAGAAATGGGGAAAATTCAAGAGATCCAGCAGTTGGAGAAGATAAGAAACCAGCAAGGGCTGGGAATGTGCCTGTAACACACAGCATGGCAGAGAGAAGCACAAGAGGTCTAAAGAACCAGCCCTTCAAGCTACAAGCTAAGAGTGTCTGTGGAGGGTCCTAAAGGAAAACCAAGAGACCAAGAAACCCACTCCAGATCACCCAAAATGCCAAATCACACATCAGAGTGATGGAGACCCATTGCTCCTTCCCTTCATAGTGACCTGATTAAAGTTCCTCTTTATGTTTAGAAGTGACTGGGCCAAAAGAGCAACCTCTGATTCTTAGAGTTCAGAACCCTCAGCACTATCTTTAAAACCTATAAAAAGTGCCTTTTTGATCCACACATGGAGCTAGCAGTGTTTTGGGGATTTTGTTTGTTTTTCTGTTCGATATGTTGGAACCTGAATCATCTATGTAGAATTCCTAAGCAATTTTATAATATATATTACATATGTTTAGAATTTTATATTTATTTCAGTGTATTAAAGTTCAAAAGCGTGGGTAAAAGCTAGAGTCCAGTGTCCATCATCTCAATTGTTTAAGTGAGTCTAACAATAGAATTGGACATTTGTTGAAATTTAACATGATCAACTTTGCTAAATTTGACTAATAACAGTAGAGAAAAGATGAGGAAAATATGCATAAGAAAATAGAGAGGAGAAAGAAAAAGAAAAGCAAGAATGAAGGTCTGTGAATGACTTTCCTGTCCCTGTAACAAAATGCCAGACAAGGCAACTAAAGGAAGGAAGGTTTGGTGTGACTCACAGCCCAGTCCATCATGGCAGGAAAGGCAAGATGGCAGGAGTGTGGCTGGTTACCCTGCATCCAGTGACCGGAAGCAAAGAGATCACTTTCTCCTTTTATTCAGTCTGTAACCCCAGCTCATGGAATGGCACTGCCTCCGTCCCTGGAAACTCAAATACAAGTGATTGTTTTAGTTTCCTAACTTTCTTTGCAGTGTGGAGGGAAATTGGTCATTACCAAGAAACAAACAAGAAAACCCCCAAACTAAATTTTTTGTCTAAAACTCATCCTGCCAAAATATTATGAACTTAGAACTTGAATTTAAGATTGGTAAAGAACTGGTCTTTGCATTAAAATATGAGGGTAAATCCCAGCTACATAAAAAGAAAACAGGGACAGTCTCACTTCAGAGTCTTACATACTAAACTGAATTACCATATTACTTAAGACTACCAACTTCCCTAAAACATAAAGCAAACATAATCATTATCTTGTATCCTTATTTGTTTTCCTCTGTAGCTAGGGAACTTGGTAGAAATTAAAGACAGCCCTTAAAGGAAGCAAGCAATTGTGTTTCTTTATATATACACTATCAAGTCCCAATAATAATAAACCTGCCTGGCCCCCTAGGCCCATGGTGCATCTCCTAAATTGAAAGAACAGTGTTTTCTAATTTGTTAAGCAATACTCATTATAACCTGTATTAACAATAGGAGAGTTATATAGAACAAACGGCTGGTGACCATGTCAGAGGAGCTGCAGTCAGCAATGGCGCTTATGGAATACTGCCCAGAGGGTAACAAAGCTACTCTGGGTGCATCCTGGAGAGGCAAAGCCGGGGAGGATTGTTTCCAGAACGCCCCTTGCTTCTGCTGTGCTTCCACTCTTTGCTGCTGCCGTGTTCCTGCTGCATTTGGCATGGTGTGATTCCTATGTGAAAGGATCCCACTGTATCTAGTATAGCGGGATTGTTTCCTGGGAAAATCCCAATCCTCACTGGGCAATTTACTTGCAGGTCATAATGAAGATGATTTTTATAAGACCAATGATGATTAGTTAGATCTATGATTTAATTGGACTTTCTGAGTTGGCCTGAAAGATACAGGTGGTTAGGATAGTTAGTGAAGATGACTAGGGAAGTGGTTTAGGTTACTCTGCCAATTGCTCCACTAAGATGAAAAAAAAGACAAAAATAGGCTGAGTTACTTTCCCCTTTGTTAGATGTGAGATTTGCAGAAGACAGAAAATAAGAACAGGGAAGTTTCATACATTATAGACCCATGAATTCTGCCTGTGGAAAAACAGGCTGATAATGAAAGAAAGTAAGTGTCTCCCTACACCCAAGGTAGGTCTGAGTTCCTTCATCATATAACTTACAGAATTAATCACAGGCCCTGGCATGCACCTTGAAAAACTAAGTTGTGAAAGGAAGTTAAGTGACCCTGTTGTGTGTAAAGAAAAATAGATGGTTAGCTGACCATCTAAAGTTCCTCTAGAGTAGAAAATAGAAATCTGCTACACTGGAAAGGCAACCAGCTGCCTGCCAGGACAAGAGGAACTGGCTGAAATATACTTAGCTTGCTCAAAACTTTTGAAATATATAACTTATGGTTATGAGGTAATCTTTTCTTCTAAGAAATCTTTGTGTTAGGAGGTATAAAAGGGATAAGAAAAAAAAGAGAGAATGAAAGATACAGAAGGAAAAACATCAGGGAAGAAATAAAAAGAATAATATTAGGAAAGAGATGGAAGGAGATTTGGGAAGAAGAAGGGAAACATCAGGGGAGAAGAACAAAACAGAGAAAAATAGGAAAAAAATCCAGCAGAGAGGAAAATAAAATGAAGAATTAAGCTTTGGCCCTCAGAGAAAAGGTCTCCTGTGTGTGTTTGTGTGTCTGTTCCAGTAGCTCCCCTACTCCACGTCTTTTCTCCAATTTCTCTGACCTGCTGAGAACCTGCCGGGGGATATGCCCCTCAGCAGCAACAAACATTTCTATGCCTTATATTTTGTAACCTCTAAGTTAGAAATTATATAGTATCCAATGATGAAGCACTAATTCATTCCATTTAATATTCATCTAAGTTCCTAATGTAATTATTTGCATGTGAATTCAGTTTTTAAGCTGACATGTTGAATCCTTATTTATCACTTGTTATGTAAAATTTTATTCCATTTAAAAAATTATTTTATGATTTTATTTAGTTCAATAGCCAAGTTAAAAATTTTATGTTAAAAAGTTATTTTATTCAACTAAATAAACCTAGTGGAAAAGTTGGTAAATTTAAGGTAGTCTTTTTTTCTTACAAAATAAACTCTAGACTTCTGTAAACTAGATTATTATGGTAACACTTTTACATTATGATAAAAGATCCATCTAAACACAATTAAACCAAAAGTCAAGCTATTAAACAAAAAAAAAAAATGTGCAAATGCAATTATGAATGTGAGGCCACACCTTAATTCAAAGCCTAAGAATGTGGAATNACTTACAATAATTAAAAGTTTTTAATTAAAGTTGATGTACTGTTTTAAAACCTGTTTAAGAATCAATTTATATTTAAATTACATTATAATTTACTCATTTCCTACTGAGATATAGACAATGTGCTCACAGTCACTTACATTCCTAAAATAGGAAAGATTCACAGTAATAGTGCAAGTTAGAGGAGATAGTGGGATAAAAAGAAAGACTGACAGCCGGTGAACACAGAGGCATCTGTTGAAGTATTCTGATTGAAGAAACAAAGGTATTGATTTTAAGTCAGAGGCCCTGTGGGGAGCAGGAATAGGAGTAATTCAGGATAGGAGTACTCCTCTGGTCCTCTCTGAAATTTGGTAGACATTCTACTCTTATGCCGTATCCCTTATAATAACTCACTAAGGTTTAAGTAATGGTTTTATACATACTAGAAGCAACCTTTCTGTCTCGGCAGGCATGTTTATGCTGTTTCTCACTCCCCTCCAGAACCCAGCAATAAAAATCTTCAGCCAATAACCCTGCCTGCACATGACAATCANGCATAGAGTTACCAAATCATGGATTTCAGAGATTTTGAGACAACATACTGTTTCAATGATTTCTTCTGGTCTGGAACTGTCCTGTTTGGGTCTATGCTTCATTAAAATCAAGTTACTGGAGGCAGCTATTTTATATTTACATTCTATTTCCCACAGGCATGCTATTTTTGAGCAAACTAACAACCACCTGAACTCATACAAACACTACACATCACACCACATACACACACAGTGGCACACAAAGTTTCGAAGGAGATAAAAAGGAAAAGTGAAACAAAGAAACAGAATGAATCTCACCAAACCAGAGAAAAGCATCGACTCTGAACTGCTGTCAAATGCAGAGTATCAAACTCCTCCAACCCTGGAAACTGTTTATACATTTTTGAGCCTGATCGGTGGTCCTATGGCATCAATTCATCCAAATGAGAACAAGAAAAAGCAGAAGAGTTGTGCAAGAACAAAGCTGCAGCGTGGAGGAGACGGAAGCTCCAGCAGGCTGCGAGGTTCCCTACACTGCCGGCTTATAACATAGACATAAACAGTATCTAGCACAGCTTCTAGAAATAAATGGTGTAGGAGGTGATTAGCATAGTGTTGACTTGTGTCAGGGAAGAGTAAGCTACGGAACTATTTTCTTCGAAAAGGCAAGACAGCCTACACAAGAAACGGGTCTCGAGGAAGCGCACTGAGCTTGAGTTCGGCCCTAATTCTTCAGTGAGCAGTTAGGGTGGACGAAATAACGTTAGCCCTTCATCTGGACAAGCAGAGGAATTGAAGAATCCTCTAAGAACTCTGAAATTTCTTTTCCTTTTATTATGAATTAAGTCGGCATTCACAGCAATGGCTTGCGTTTCGGCATTTCTTGCTCAAGTCTTAGGCTTCCTTCCAGTTCACCCCCACCTCACTGGCTGCTTCGGTTCTTCCCCACTCCTCTCTACGCTTTTGTTACTGGGACTATGAAATTGGACATAGCTTGGTCAAAGCGCTCTAACATGTGACAAATGTCTACATCTGTATTTAAATTGAACAATTCAGTGTTTCATTTCTCACCAGAATCTCAGGCCGGCGATTGTCAGTGCCGGAGTTTGAGAATGCCAGACGTTTTAATATACCCTATGAAGTTATCAAAAACTGATTTAAGATCAGGGGTCTCAGGTTAAGTAAGACTCTAGTCTGATATATATATTGTTAAATCTACAATTATGAAAAGGCTGTGTACTTTGTAAAAGGCTCCTCCTGTTTCAAAATGAAAGCAAACTTGAAAGTGCGTCTTCCCAAAATAAACCCTCTGGAATAAGTATTTTAAAGACAAACCACCTCCAGTGGTCACAGGGTAGTACCAGGTCTATTTATTATCTCCCTAATCCTGACACACTTGCTCTACAACTTCATTCTTTCTGATTGACTGACTCAGCTGCACCGGAAGTGACGTTTACGACAAGGCTCTGAAACTGGAAATTTCCCCATGAAACCTTTCTTTCAAAACAACCAACAAAGCAACTGTAGCTTAAAAGTAACAAATTAGGACTGATGAACTAAATAAATAAAAGTAAACTTCAAAAAAGCTTATAGGTGTCCTCTATAGCTTCTGGCTAAACATTAGAAATGAAGCTGAACTCAGTGTTTGGACACAACTCTCTTTTGAGAAGGTGGGTGGCTCTGAAAAGAGCCTTTGGAATTAGCAATAGAGGCTTACTTGGCACGTCCACTTCACTTGGAGCTGGTGTACTTGGTGACGGCCTTGGTGCCCTCGGACACGGCGTGCTTGGCCAGCTCCCCGGGCAGCAGCAGGCGCACGGCCGTCTGGATCTCCCGGGAAGTGATGGTCGAGCGCTTGTTGTAATGCGCCAGGCGCGACGCCTCGCCCGCGATGCGCTCGAAGATGTCGTTGACGAACGAGTTCATGATGCCCATGGCCTTGGAAGAAATGCCCGTGTCGGGGTGCACCTGCTTCAGCACCTTGTACACGTACACCGAGTAGCTCTCCTTGCGGCTGCGCTTGCGTTTCTTGCCGTCCTTCTTCTGCGCCTTGGTCACNGCCTTCTTGGAGCCCTTCTTCGGGGCGGGAGCGGACTTCGCGGGCTCTGGCATCTTTAGATCTCTAGACACCGGAAGATCAATGTAGGTTGAAAGAGGACTTCTCCTATTTATAGGGCGTTTATGCTAATGAAGGATTTTGAATGAGTCTTAGCTAATTGGAAGAAGAAAAATCGGAGGCTTCGTGGGTGGGATTATGCAAATGAGGTTTTGAGACTCAGATTTTCTATTGGCTATCTCTCTGAGCCCTATTGTAACCAATCAAGTAGTTGCTTTTACTACCCAAGAACCGACTATAAAAGCAGCCAAGTCTCACAATGCTTAGTACTTTGAGTTGTTTTGCTGTTTTACTGGTTATGTCTGGACGTGGCAAACAGGGCGGCAAGGCTCGCGCCAAGGCCAAGACCCGCTCCTCCCGGGCCGGCCTGCAGTTCCCCGTGGGCCGCGTGCACCGGCTCCTCCGCAAGGGCAACTACTCGGAGCGGGTGGGCGCCGGCGCCCCGGTGTACCTGGCGGCCGTGCTGGAGTACCTGACGGCCGAGATCCTGGAGCTGGCGGGCAACGCGGCCCGCGACAACAAGAAGACGCGCATCATCCCGCGCCACCTGCAGCTGGCCATCCGCAACGACGAGGAGCTCAACAAGCTGCTGGGCCGCGTCACCATCGCGCAGGGCGGCGTCCTGCCCAACATCCAGGCGGTGCTGCTGCCCAAGAAGACCGAGAGCCACCACAAGGCCAAGGGAAAGTAATTTGACAACCAACCATCAGAACTTGAGGAAACTTCAAACCCAAAGGCTCTTTTCAGAGCCCCCACTCTTTCAAGAAAGAGTTGAGCGCAAAATACAATAATGAAAGGTTTTACCCCAAACTGGTCTTGTGGCGAGCTTTATCTATTAACAATTGGTTTGGCTTGAGGTGTTTTGTAGTGTAAGTTTATTGGCCAAGGTCAGTAGGGCCCCCCTAGAACGTAACTGGGCAAATAAGGAAATCTGAAAGCCAAATATCTTTTGCTATAACTTTGTTCTGGCCAGTCTAAGCAGAATAGGTAACCTGTCGGAGTAAATTGTCTGAAGGTTATCTATTTTAACTTAGTTCTTTTAAACCTACCTCCCAAGGCATTCAAGGAACTGTAATGGATAATAGTAAATTTAAAAACATCACTTGACGAAGAGCAAATGAGAGTTTGGTCCTCCGGCCTCCCCAGAAACAACGGAGTTGGAGGTTGTCTGGAACCTTAGGGAAACTCCTAACTCCCATTTTTCTGGGCTCTTGGTCTCACCAACGTTTTCCTCAGGATAGCATGACTTGGACTTTGAATAGGAAATGAGGGTCAGGAAAGCCCAGTGGACAAGGCTGGCCTACGCCTTCATTGAACAGACTGACCAAGCAAGCACAGGAGCCAAAAGCTCGTGGCACTNGGCAGCATTGAGGATGAGACCATTAAGTTCCTACAGTTCGAATCCACATACGTAGTAGGAGTGATGTGGATTTATTATTTGGTTTTAGTTTTTTTTTCCTTTTTTCCAGTCGGTTTCTCTGTGTAGCCCTGACTGGAATTCACTTTGTAGACCAGGCTGGCCTCAAACTCAGAGATCTGCCTGTCTCTACCTTCCCAGTGCTGGGATTAAAGGTGTGGGCCACCACGCCCAGTTTAGTGTTGTATTTCTTAATCCAAACAGAAGCTGATCCTTGCAGTCTTGTGATACTGACTGATGTCTGAGGACTCAGGCAGCCTTTTTCTGGTTCCCTGGCAGGCATTCTAAAAGGAAAATAATTGGGTGACCAGAACTGTGGTGATATACTGTGCACCCTGGCTTATCTGGAGATCAGCCAGGCACTAGATTAGATATAGAGACCAGACAGTGATGGCACACACCCTTAATCCTATCACTCGGGAGACAGATGGCTCTCTGTGAGTTCAAGACCACACTAGGAACAGAGCCAGGCGTGGTGGCACACACCTTTAATCCCAACACTTGAGATCTCATGCCTTTGCTTGGGAAGCACACACGCCCTTAATCCCAGGAAGTAAGATAGCAGGGCAAAAAAAGGTATATGAGGCCTGAGGAAACAGGAACTCACTGTCTTTAGACTGAGGATTTCAAAGATGTAAAAACTAATGGCTGTTCTGTTTCTCTGATCTTTCAGCTTTTACCCCAATATCTGGCTGAGGGTTTTTTGTTTTTTATTTTTTGTTTTTTTATTAATAAGACTGTTTAGCAATTTGTGTTACACAGAACNTTGAAGATAAGACAGGGGGAAAACAATCATCTTGACTACTGTAAGAATATTCTGTCTGCGGCCATATTACCCTAAATGCTCCTAATTGAAGAAGCTAACCAGAGTTATGCCTTGTCAGTTCTTGAATGGGAGACCACCTGGAGATACCAGTGCTCTAGGCTTTAAAAAAAATTTTTTTTAAGAAAAATAATTTTCTGAGGTGTTTGGTTTTGAGTGAAATGAATCTCATGCAACCCAAGCTGAGTGCTTGCTACATAACCAACGCTGGTCTTGAACTCCTGAGTTTACTGCTACCATTTCTCAAATGTTAGGAATGTAGGTATTTTTGTTTNTTTATGCAGGGTCTTGTGTGCCCAAAGCTGGCCTCAAACTTGCTAGGTAGCTGAGAATGACCTTAAACTTCTGATCCTCTTCCCTCAAGCTCTTCAGTCCTGGAACCACAGTTGAGCATCAATCACATGCCTGCTTCCAAGGTGTTAAGAGAGTTCTTAGCAGCAACTGTGCTTGGGAAGCCTGGTCTCACATAGCATACTGTGAGGGGAGGCATCCAGCTCCGCATTCCCTCAAGTTTAAGAACCTGGATCCTTGGATCTCACTTCATATGAGCCTTGGAATCATTTTCATTTCCTTGTCAAATTCCCTTTGAACCCAAATTTCCCCGGGGTGAGACCTTCAGGTATGTGTTGAAGCTCTCCCTGCCTCGATATTTCTATATCTTTCTGTGTNTTTGCTCACTTTGNCATGAAAAAACCCAAACCCTGTAGTGTGTGCNCTGAGATTAAAACAAGGCTGATCAAGATGGTTGGTTAAGCACCACTGGATGCCAGTGACATGTGCGTTCCACNCATATTAATCCCTGTAANCCAACAATCAAAAACAAGCTCTATTGCTATTATAGATGCTTTGATAAGAAATGGAGGAATAGAGTTGAAAGAAGTAAACTAAGTCCCCAGGCTTAGAAAGCCAGCACTCCAAATGCTTAGTTATTCTATAAACATCCTTGCCTAGAGATTATTATGAGAAAAACTGAAATAGTACAAAATAATGAGTGGACTTTGTTATACAGAGGACTATATAACAAAAAAGTTACTTAGTGACATCCTAAACTCTGTGAAGAACCTAAAGAAAAAAGAAGTTTCCCAGAATCTGTATAAAGGGGACAGGGGTTAAAACTCAACAGTGTTAGCATGCTGAACCCACTCAGTGGGGACAGCACCGCTTTTATTCAAGGTAGAATAAGCAAAACAAATACTTGCTATCATGGGAGGAAGGTTTTCAGGAGCTATAGGAACTGTTTCCACTTGATGAGTTAGGAGATAAGATAGAGAAGATCTGAGATTTGAATTCTTTGTTCCAGGTTCCCCAAACAAACAACACATTTGAACGTTTGCTAGTGAATAGATACATCATGAACATTGTTAAGCTTTTTGTTTTCATCATCAGCAAGGTCAAGGCTTCAACTTGTTAAATTGTAAATACTCAGCTTGGGAATACAAATAGACACTTGATAAAAAAGGCACTGACAGTTGAATTGAATGCTTCAGAGANTGGGCAAGCCAGAAAGCATTTTGGGCTGGAAATTGTCTTCACCAGGGAAGACAATAAGAACACACCAAACTAGAGGTCCTAATAGNGCCATCTTTTCCAGTAGATCAGGCTTTCTAATGATCTGATTGTGCTAGGAGTTCGTTTAGGTGCTTCAGAGAAATATAAGAGTACCAGTTGGACATCACTGACTATGGAGGGGCAGCTAAGAACAGGCTACCAAGCACAGAGCATCCCATACAGCTCTGTCCCAGCTCATCTCTAACATCGTTCTTTGACTTCTATTTTGCATTGTCACTATTTATATCTCAGAATCNTGCTTACTGCTGGACAGAATTCTCCAAACCACTAAATACCTGGCAGCTTCAGCTGGCTTTCAGGCCTTGAGCAGATCGTCACCAATTTTGTCTCATGGGTCCTGGGAAATTCTTTATACTGGAGCACACTGATAAAAGCTATTCCCCCTGGTTTCCTAGTTGGGGAAGGTACTCAGGCAGCAGAAACAACATTTATCTTAGAGTTTTACTGAGACGTAAGACTGAGAGGGAGTCATCATTTGGTTTTTTACATATCCAGAACAAAAGTCAAGCAAAAATAAAAACAAACTGTAATACAGTATCACCACTTTCTCTATCCTTTTACATTTCCAAATAATCTGTGGACAATAATATTCTTTCCTTTGCTCCCTGCCATCGCTACTCATTCTTGTGGGTTTTTTTTTCCTTGTACCTAAAGTACTGTAGTTTAAAAATTATAAATATAAGTATATATATTTAGGTATGCATGGTTTATTTCCTTAGAAATTTATCATCTGACGATCCTAAATTATAGTTCTTCATCTTTATATTTACCTTTTAAATATTAAATATAATACATGTGTATGAAAAGATTATCAGGAAGTTAATTGTATATTCTCCACTCACACTGGAACTAAGAAGAGTTCATANGCACCAAAAGATTCTAACCTTTCTTTTTGTCCTTGCTTTGGACCAAAGCAAGAAAAGTTAGTATCATGATGGTNTCTACTAAAGANATTCATCACCTGTATTAATACTTGGAAACTATTATTAACAAATCAATCTCTGTTTTTAAATAACAAGTATATAGAACTACTGTGCCGTTCAGAGGAATTAGAATATGTCATGAATACTTCAAAATAAGCTGAGTTGGCAAACAGTAAAATGAGATTTTCCTTGTTCCCTGTTACATGTGAGGACTTTAATAGTAGTTTGTGGAATGGTGAGAGAACATATACTTTGTAGGATTTAGAACTTATGCACATTGCTGATAGTTGAGGCTCTTTCTACAAGAAGCAAGAGTACTCGGTTCCAGACTCTTCAGTGTATACTATTGGGCTTGTCAAGATTTAACCGTTACCACACCCACCACCATCCTTTCTCTTCTGGCTACCTTAACAACACTGATTGGCTAGGGTTTTGGTGTTGTTATTATTGTTGTTTGGTTTTCCTTCTTGTTGGAGGGGGTGGGGAATGACATGACACAACAGGTCTTACCTTAAATGGAATAATAATTTATTCTAGAGCCAAATGTGAGTGACCATGGCCTCAGAACAGAAATGTAGGTTACCTCAAATTCCACATTCCAACATGTAAGCATTTTCTTGATGTTTTATAGCTTTACAGAACAAAGAAAGTCTTAATTAATGGACTGTTGGGTACATCTGAGGGGTGGTTACAAGATTAGGGGAAGTTTTCTCTAGGTCTCAGATGCTATTTGATGACATTCTTAACATTTGGGATGATGAAAGATAGTGGTCTGCTAAGTTAATAGATTTCAGAATTTTTTTATCTATTGGTCACAAGATGTTAGTTCAGACTCAGAAGTGGGCAAGGCTGGCTATGCAGGAGGCTAAGGCTAGCCAAAGATGAAGTGATTAGCATCTGGAGTGAAAACATCTGGACCTCTCCACATCACTGCAGTTCTAATTAGTCAGTCAATCTTTGCAGACACAGCTTCTTTCCAGGAATTCTCATTGACAGTTTGTCCAAGCATCACATTTTGTGCATGCTGGGGGCTGCATATTATTTACTAAATATTATAAGGTCCCTCGTAGCAAGAAGTTTATTCCTAGGATCTGATGTAGATAATGCTAAGTAGTGGGCAGGGCAACAGTCTTCAGGAGAGAAGAATAAGTTGTAAAAGCCATAAGAAAGCAACTCCTAGATCATAATGAAACTATTAGCCATCGTGATCTTGATTGTTTTTTCTTTTCCTATAGGTAGGCCATCTACATCTGACATAGCAGTTACAAGTGACATATAATAGGATTATGTTACCTAAATTTAAAATAATCAAGAACATGGTTTGACCTAATCGAGTGATGAAGGAAACATATATTTAAAACAAGAAAAATGTACACAGCTTTTAAACTAGATTAACTCTATGTTTTCCCCTGTATTCAGTTATCTGTACTCTATGAGCTACCCTACTTACATATAGATGGGTAGAAATGGGGCTCTGGAAAGTCACTATAATGATGTTCTTTTTTTTAATTAGTAAAGTACAAATACTGTTTCATTGATTTTAGTCCTGATTAATTGTGGTAGAGTAATCTTCAACATTAATTTAATCAAGAAACATCAACACTTAAGGTATGAAAAATGATGACTATTGTCATTACAGATTGATGGCTTGTGTGTTATGTATGATATATTTGTATTATGAACAAGAAGAGTTAGCCCAACTCTAGCTGGATTAAAAGGATTTAAAGTTTAATTAAAACCTAGATTTTTTTTGTTTTATCAAATTATACTGAATAACAAGGGAATCTAACTATGTACATATGCTACACACACACACACACACACACACACATACACACACACACACACACACACATAAGGTGCCGGAGGCCAAAACCTGTATTGGCTATCTTAGCCCAGGTAATCCTCAGTTCCTGTTTTCTTGAATATTTTTAAAAGTGCCTTAAGCAAAAACAGCTTGGTACTTCCTTATCTTTTTGTCAGTCAGGGACNNCTGCTNTCCTGACNTTCCNAAGACNTAGCAACCTAATTGCCCTGACCCACGCCCTTAAGCACAAGCTCTGGCTATATAATCAATTGGTGAAAGAATAAACTTTGCAGCTTGATCAGAATCCTGTCTTGCTGTCATTCTTCGTGTCTCTTGTCCCTTTCATTCACCATCCCCCTTCTAGGGTCTCCGTTGAAGACCCCGCTGGTCGGGGCAAATGGCGCCCAACGTGGGGCTTGAGAACGTGGCGGATCGGTGAACATCACACACCAAAGCAGGCCTGCATGTCAGTTGGACCACCGTGGAGAACGCTCCATGAGCGAAGGTCCGGTTCAGGGATCGCCACGGGGACACCCGACCGTGAGACAGATCCAGGGAGTTGATTTGTGCCNACGCAAGGTAACTTTACCATGGGACAAGCATTCAGTAAGCAGGATTTATTTATTTCAGGACTTAAACAGTCTTTCAAGACACGAGGAGTAAGGGTTAAAAAGAAAGATTTAAAAAAGTTTCTTGATTATATTGGGGACCTTTGTCCCTGGTTTCCTCANGAGGGCACTATAGATGAAAAACAGTGGAAGCNAGTTGGTGATTGTTTAAATGATTGNTATCNAACTTTTGGCCCTGAAAAGGTTCCAGTCACTGCATTTTCNTATTGGAATTTAGTTAATGATATCATAAAGGTTCATAATCATACCCCTGATGTTAAAGAATTAATCATAGAGGGAGAGGAAACTTTAAAAAAGTACTCCCATCCACCTTCTGTTTGTCCTTCTGTTAATATTGACCTTCCTGAGCTTCAGCCTCCCCCAACCAACTAGGACCCTCCCCCACCATCCGGGAAAAAGGACCCAGCTGGCCCCCCAAAACGACTATATCCTTCCCTTAAAAATATTGGTGAGGATTTGACCCCGGAGGATGAGGCCTCCTTGGAGAAAGAGTCTGCTAATTATCATAATCCAGACTGGCCTCCTCTTAGCAAGCTGACCTCTTCAAAGTTCCCATCCTTTAAACTCCCACCTTATGCAACCTCCTTTTGTGCTCCGGTCCTTGAAAATAACTCTGACCCCACCCTCTTACAAAAGGCAAAGGGTCGCCTCCTTGTTGAGGCCTGCTCCCTCAGAGAGATCCTCCAGGAAAGACGAGAAACCCTACAACTCATGAAGGAACTCAGGGCCGTTAATAAAGAACTAGCTGAATTGGCCTTAGATATCCAAAAAACCCCAGAGGAGGGAGCAAAAGGCCCACCCAAAGAAAAACGAAAGTCGAGGACGTCCTGCACCCGCTATACTTTTCCAGTTACCCGTAGCCAGGCCATGGGGGACCTGGCCGATCCCTCAGAGGAAAGGCCTGATGACCTTATGCCTGAGGAGGCGGCTCCTTCCGGTTTAGAGGCACCCGCTCCTTCAGATGGGGAAAGCNGTGGATCCGAGGAGTCTGCCTCTGAGGATGAGGCTTCTGCCCAACCACCAGAAAATGTCAGAAATAACCCTGAGCCAACTCAAAAATACAAACGCCTTAGCCTTAAACACCTAGAAAAACTCAAGGCAGCTGTCACTAATTATGGCCCTACAGCCCCCTTTACCTTAGCCCTCCTAGAAAGTCTGAGTGATAGATGGCTTACCCCAAATGATTGGAGTTATTTGACTAGAGCTGTGTTGGCCGGAGGAGATTTTGTTCTTTGGAAAACTAACTTTGTAGAGAACTGTAGAGAGGTGGCCCAGAGCAATTCCCAAAAACAATCATCAAAAAATTGGACCCTTAAAAAACTCCTGGGCGATAGTCCCTATGATCAAAATGAAACTCAGGCTCGTTTTCCCCCTGGGTTATTAGCTCAAATTCAGTATGCTGGCCTTAAAGCCTGGAAACGCCTACCCTCCAAAGGGGCGGCTACCACTTCCCTTGCAAGGATCAGGCAAGGTCCTGAGGAACTATACAGTGATTTTGTTAGCCATTTAAATGATGCTGCTGAGCGGCTCTTTGGCAGCGGAGAAAGNGAAAGCGCCTTTGTTAAATATCTGGCCTTTGAAAATGCCAAACCTGCTTATCAAGATGCCATTCGTCCTCATAAGCGAGGCGACCTGTCTGACTATGTCAGGCTTTGCTCAGGCATTGGCTCTTCCCATGCTTTGGGCCTAGCCATAGGGGCCGCCTTGCGTGGGGCAGGTATCGGCTCCCAACCAAAAACATGCTTTAATTGCAAACAACCAGGACATTTCTCTTGGGAATGCACGGCGCCTCGAGTAAATATCAGCGAGCACCCCCCTCCTGCTTCCTTTTGCCCGCGCTGTCGCCGGGGCAAACATTGGGCCTGGGAATGTAGATCCAAAACAGATATACAAGGCCAACCTTTGCCCCCTAAGCTGCAGGGAGACTTTCAGAGGGGCCAGCCCCAGGCCCCTGCTTCCAGGACAACCCCAGGGGCTATCAGGTTTGTCCCCCCTCAGCCACTCCCCAACCCCACCAATCCATTTCAGACCTCTGGAGAGCAACAGCAGGGAGCGCAGGATTGGACCTCTGTTCCACCACCAGCTCAATTAATCCCTGAAGCGGGCCCTCAACTCCTAAGTACCGGAGTGTATGGACCCT
>LZPO01008896.1:0-12046 GCA_001675575.1 Neotoma lepida | reverse complement strand
GTATCTTAGGAAACTATCAGTTATATTCAAATACAAATAGATTACATTAATGTCTGTGTTCTTAACCAAATTTAAATAAGTTATTTGTTAAAGATTTAAGTTATTATAACAAGCATCTGGAAATTATTTTTGGTAGAAAAAGACTACTTTTTTGGGGAGGTGATTTATGAGGCATCTGGAATAGGTAGGAAACATTTAATAGACCCAAAGATACCATCTTAATGGTTTTAAATGTTTAGAATACTCAATTTTATACAATAGTATGTATTTATCATATATTTTATATATGATCACAATTTTAAAATTTGTGAATATACATATATATTTTAATTGAGCATGTCCCAAAATAATTTTAGTACATAAAAAAATCTTTAAAAGAGAGAACTGAAGTGGCCACATTTAAAAAAAAGCGACACAAACATATGAAAACAACCAAAAATTTACAAAAGCAGTGATCATAGGCACACATGACACATAGTTATCATAAACATGCATAACACATGGGTATCCAGCAGAGAAGATGCTCAGGGAAAGACAGAGACATAGCTTCATTCAGGTAGTTTTAACAGCCAGTGGAGTGTCCCTACGTTTTTAGACCCTCAGCTCCAAACTTGGATTTTTAGCTTTAAGGCTGAAAATAATTTTAGGATTAGTTGGTATAATAAAGACATTTTAATGTAATGAGAGCTTAAAAGAAAAGAAACCACTCGAGGAAATAATATAAAACAGTAGGAAAAAAAGAATGATGAGGCAAGATCAGATAAAGAGATGAGAGTGGAGAGTTGATTTTAGGATTTAAATATCTTAATATAAACTGAAAATTTTTTAAATGAATGACTTTTGTCATGTGCATATTACTTTTATATACTAAACAGTGATTTTTATTATATTTCAAACAATTTTTAATCTAAATATAATTGATGATATTCTCCCTCCTCCAAGGCCTTCCTGATCCTCTCCCCCTCCATATCCACCAACTCTAAGTTCTTTTTCAAAAAAAAATACAAGGACAACCACCCCCCAAACCAAGAAAACAAAATAAAGCAACACCCAAAAAGAAAGAGGAAAAAAAAAATACCCACCAAACTGTAACCAAATAAAAGCAAATACAAAAAATTGTGGAGTCCATTCTTTCTTGGTCACCTTCTCCTGAACATGTCTGGGGACGGTGATATACCCAGTGTCACTCTACTGGGAAAACTGATTTTCCTTCTTCCTGCAAGTATAAATGACAGGTTTCATTCATTCATTCATTTAAAAAAATGACAAAATAAATTAAGATAAAATAAAAATTATCACATAGAAGTTAGACAAGCCAAATGAACAGAAAGAAAAGAACCTAAGGAAAGGCAAAAGAATCAGAGACCCACTCGTTCACATACTCAGGAATCTCATAAAAATACTAAACTGGAAGCCATAACGTAAGTGCGGAGGACCTAGGACAGACCCGTGCAGGCCCTGTGCCTGCTGCCTCAGTCTCTAGGAGTTCATAGGAGCTTTGTTTGTATTGATTTAGAGGACCTTGTTTCCTTGGTGCCATCCATTCACTGTGGCTCTTACACTATTTCTGCCTGCTTTTTCATGGTTTCCCAAGCTCCGAGGGCAGGGATTTGATGGAGACATCNCATTTAGGGCTGAGTGTTCTAAGGTCTCTCACTCTGCATAATGTCTGGCTGTGGGTCTTTCTGTCTGTCCCCATCTGCTGCAGGAGGAAGCTTCTCTGATGATGGCTGAACAAGGTACAGATCTGCTTCCCTGACCAGAGTCTTACATAAATTCCTCATTAGTATCTCATTCATGCAGGCTTTTCTTAGAGCTTTTATTATTATGAATTGCCAACTTGATTGATTTTTACAAAAATTTTACATTCGTTGTGATTTTATTGCCTAGAACTTAATTAAGCACACAGAAATGCCAAGTTTGGAACATCGAATGCTCCCCTGTGATACCTATTCTTGGTTGTCAATTTGACTACATATGGAATTAACTGAAACCTAAGCATCTGGGTCCACCTGTGAGGGATTGTCTTGAATGTATTATTTGAAGTGTAGCGATGATTAATCCAGATCTTGTGAGGTGGGAAGATCCATGCCTTAAATCTGGGCCACACCTTCTGATGGCAGCCTAAATAAAGGACATAAAAGAAAGAAGTGCTTGCACTCACTCCCCTGGTCAAGGTCATTGCCAATGCCATGTTCATTAGAGCCTACTTCTTCCAGATTCTGGATTCTATTAAAGACCAGCCAAGACATCCTCCAGCTTTGTGGACTGAACAGCTACTGGGCTCTTGGACTTTCCACAGGGAGAAAGCCAGTGTTNGATAGTCAAAGCCACTCTAAAACATAAAGATGCCCAGAGTCCATGGAAGACGCTATGTCCAGTGAGGGGTTATCTGAGCTAAAAGAATTTCATACATCGTGCTCTTATGCCTGTTAACTTTACTCCTCTAAGACAAAATTTTATCTATACAGCTTCAGTTCTGTCCAGGCATTCAGGGCAGGAATAAATCTAGATACACTGTCCATCTACTTTATTTCTCTAGGATGAAATCCTGTCTACATTTTTGGAGTTCATGGCCACTCCCCCAACTAAGTGACCTCANACGTGNATGTGCAAAGGAATCCCTGCCTCTTCCTCCCTCCCCTTGTCTCTCTTCCTCTCTCCACCTGCTCTTGTGCTCGCTCTCTCTCTCTCTCTCTTCTCTCTTCTCTCTTCTCTCTTTCTCTCTTCTCTCTTCTCTCTCTCTTACTCCTTTCCCCCATCTCTCTTAGGCCTGGCCATATTCTCTCCTGTCCTCTCTCTACTTTCTAATAAAGTTCTGATACTCGGTTTGTCCTGCCTCCTGACTTTTCTTGCACGGTAACTGCAGCGCTGCAACCAACTAACATACATAGCTTCAGTTCCATCATGACACTTAGTTTCTCTTTGTCCCTTCTTGTATTGCCCTCTCATAGTCCTACTAACAATTAAGTTCTTAGGCTTACAGCCTCATCTTCATCCTCTGCTTCTTCGCCCTCCATTTCTCCTTGCTCTGATAAGCTCCTGGCTCTGATAAGCTCTACAGGACACCTGCCTTACCCTATACAGAAACTCTGTCCTCTCTTCTCTCTGGCCACACGGTTCTGTCTACCTCTACAGAATATGCCTATTCCCTCTTCCCCACAGGGTTCACTGCCTCAGCAGGAATGTCACTCCACCCTTAACTCCACCTTGATATGCAAAAGCCTCCTCTGTTCTCATTCAATTGCTCTGGAAAACCACTAGGCAGGCCTTCAAGGCAAGGTCTGAGCTTCATTTGCATAAAAAACAGAGCTAGCTATGCATCTACCAGGCCCTGCCCGCTTGACCTCTACCACCTGCCTGCTAGGCCTTGCCTATGTGATCTTATCCAAGTACTGGCCCCAGCACGATGCTTTCACACACAAGTTCTATGGGAATATGAGCACAAGAAATTCATAGCAAGGCACAGCTGAATATTAAGCTGTGTAACACCAAATAGTCCATGCTAGATGGCTTCCCTCTTGACTGACCCTTGGCCTGCTCAAGGTATAGCTTATATATACAGCTGGACTTCTAATATCATTTTCTTGTGGCTCACCACAAATACATGCTGTTTTTATATACACAGATTCATTCTATCGGTTCTGTCTCTAGAGAACCCTGACTAATACATCCCACTCCCCAGGTTTTATTTGGTTAGATCTCCCCATTTTTGCAAACACTTGCAACTTGAAAGTCAATAATGATCACACATAAGGCCATCTGGAGTACCAGATGATGGTTTATCTCCAAACACTTCCATCTTGGAAACCTTACCCAGCACCCTAAAAAACAACAATTCTATTCTATTCTATTCTATTCTATTCTATTCTATTCTATTCTATTCTATTCTATTCCATTTATTTATTGTCCCTTTTCCTGAAAAAATGCTACTGTAAGAATTTAGCAGAGTCAGTAGACATTAGAATGAACAGCTGTTTTTTAGAAGTACTTTGACCTTCAAGAATCCTTGTGGAAAACAGTGGTTGTTTTCCGTGATTTGTAGACTTGTTTTGCTGAATGGGCATTGCAGCCATCCCATGACTTTGGTCACAAGATACCTCAGACACATCTGAGACTCTTGTATTATTGTGTATTGCACATGATTGATTACATAATGAAAGACTAGAGTCATGGGGGCATAGNATTCTCTCCTTCAGTAAGACATGTAAATTAGATTAGGGACCTTGGTATGAGGAAATGCTTTGTGTAACAATCAATAAATATGCNTTTGTATGCTGTTCAGGATTCAGTCATCAGAGAGGCTGGACATTCCTCCTGTCACGTGGGCCTTCAAATTTCATTCTGGAGTGCCTTCTTTCTTCAACCAACCTGTGCTACTCAGTGCATCCCTACAAAGTGCCTATAAATATCCTAAACTAAAGATTTGGCAAGGTCACAGGAAATGCAATAGGAAACCACAGAATTAGGTATTTGAAGGAGGGTATCAGGAAAAAAAGGCCAAGTGGTGATTAAACATGCCAAAAGCAAAACCAATGGCAAACAAAAAGAGAAACCAAAATTCCTTCAAAGTTCCAAAAGTAAATAAAATCCAAAATGGCTTTAGAGATCTAAAAGAAGCAAACAAACAAAACAAAATCAAATTTCTACACCAAAATTCTTTCAAAACAAACAAACTAGATACCTTAAACCAAATACTTTGAAAACGGACCAAAAATGGTATCTATCAGATTAGGGTCCTTAATTGGTAAACAAATGGACTCTGAGTCAAACCAAGTGAAGTGTGAGAACCCTGGAAAGAACTCACCAACAATTCACCTGAGAAAAAAACACGGATGGACCTGGACTCAATGAGTACATCACTTCCATTCAGGTGGTTCCTCTGCTTGTGGTAGCCCACAAAGATTCTAACTTGTGGTTTGATGCAAGGTCAGAGAGTTTATGTTGCTCTCCAAGGCTGCATAATAGGGTGCAAAGGCATGCTTTGCCATGGGATGTAGTGGATAGCTGTTTCAACAAACAAGGGTCTGGGCAGGGTTCTGTTTTTTGTCTTACAAGATAATAGAAATACCCATCTTCAAGAAATCATAAGGCCTTGGACACCGAGACATCTAACAACAGAAGGGAAGGACTTATTGGTACCAATATACTCTACAGGGTAATATCTCACTGCCTAGCATCAATATCTCTTTAACCCTAGAATAGTTGTGGTCCCAATTCAATCATAAATCAAGCTGGCTTTGGAGTTGGAATGTGGCTCTCTCCTTTTCTAAACCCAAGTATGTCGATAAAAGAAAAATTAAGGAGATTCTGTCTCATATCAGAAGAGCCAACTGGTGTGGAACAGAAGAAAACCAATAATCTAGGGACCATTGTTGTCAAGATTCTACTTCTTTCCATGCTTATCCTTGATTTCTGGGAATCTTTCCTCAAATCACCCCAAATCCAAACTTTCCATTTTGATATTAATAATGTTCAAGTTTTCCACAGTGATAAATAAGTCTTTCCAACAGCAATCTCTGAAGTTTCCAGAAGGAAGATGGGGCCCCATAACAACGACTCTACCCNATNCAGACTGATGCCATTGTACCTAAGAACATTACTCAATGATCAGCTTTCAACTGCAAACTCTTCAGGACAGTTCCAAGATGAAATGATCCATCATATCACCCTTCTAGCAAGAATCTCAGACAACTTTACACTAGCTACAAACATTATAGCTACTCCTATTGAGACTTAACCATTTAGCTTTCTTACAGGATCCCACAGAGATACCATCACCCCTTAAACAGCAGGAAGTAATTTTAAGGAAGCAACACCCCCTCTCTCAAAAGTTTTCATTCTCTCGGGGTTATGAATAAGTTGTTATAGGGTTGGGGGTGGAATAACAAAAATTTAGACACAGGATTCCTTTTTGGAAAAGAAAAAAGGGGAATGGATAGGTATAGTATATTAAGGTAGATTATTGTATCTACTAGTAAACTAATTTAGCAAACTATCAGCCTTAGATAACTTGCACTGATATGGATTCTTGTATATTGATACAAATGTAAACCATTTTTGTATTCATACTTAAGATAATTTGTATATTGATATAAATTCAAAACTATAATCATCATGTTGAATACATGTTCCACTCNTATTTGAAATATTTTGTATATTGATACAAATGTAAAATTATATTTGTCATACTGTATGTATGTTCTACCTGTTTAGGATATTTTGTATGTTGTTTTCATATTGCACTATACATTTGTACCTCCATTTAAGATATTTTGTGTATTGTCACAATGTTGAGGTCATNGTCCTTATATTGTNTATCTGTTTACAGACTGTTTACCTAGTTAATGTGAAGCCTTAGTCATTAGGTTATTTAGGTAGATAAGACTTACAGATTTATAGTCACCCATGCTTATCATTTCTATAGTTATCTTAGGTTTTCCAGATCTACAGAAACATATGTCAGATGGATAGGTAACCTTTAAACACTTTATAGACCTAGAGAATATAACATTTAAATGTTTTGATAACTTAGAATTCTGTTGACATGAGACATGTTTGCTCCTGGCAGCACCNATCTACTCCCAAGAGAATGTTGGACTTCTAAGACACTCTGTATGGAAGTTTGTCTTCTTCATTGCACAAAATAGCCTGCTGGGCAAAGAACTGCCCTTGCCTCAACTGCTGACAGTATGAACGCTGTCCTTTCCAGACTAGCAGGACACAAGGAAAAGTGACTACTAAGCCTTGCCAAGATAAAGTAAGATGGTCTTTCAAAATTCCTGCTTATGAAAAGGGTCTGTCAGATATTCTGGGTCTATAACCAAATTGGATGCCCCAACAGNACTGATAAACTTTAGGTGACTGTCCAGGCTGCCAGCTGTCTCTGTCNATTCTCACAAAATTTTCGGAAATTGCTTGCTTGCATTTTCCACTTTCTCAGGTATTGTTATGTTCCTTCTCAGGTCTNNGATGGGCTTGAAGACTAAATAGTTACAATTATGATCCTCTCGTATCTTAGCTAAGAATATTTAAGATACTAAAGTTAGATGTTTTAGAATAGGACAGCTATTGGAGTAATCTCTATAACATGTTATTTACCTATGTTCTGGACATCTCTGGATTTTAGTNTGTGTCTCTTGTCTGATGTTGTTCTTGCTGNTTNTATTTCTATTTTTGTNTAGTTTATTGTCTTTCTCCTCTCCTGGGCAATACTTGATAATCATTCCTTGTATATAGTTTTATATTAGATTAGAACTTTCTTATTTAGACAAAAGGGGAAGATGTAGTGGATAGCTGTTCAATGACCTTGAAGTACCACCCCTAGAAATGCAGCAGGTAACTGCTCTACCTGCCTATGACCTTGAAGTACATGCCCCTGGGTTGTGGCCTCTAGGGTACCCTTAAGATTTGAGATGCAAATAGGCAGTCTCTCTTCACTCCCTTGTGGAACTTGGATGCAGGACTGACTTAGGCAGCTGTAACAGTGTGAAACTTTTTTCTCACTTTAATGGGGCTTGGTTACCAAGTGTTTCGAAGGGTCTACACTTGGTTGTATGTTGTGCTTTGATCTTTAAAGGGGGAGGTCTTTTGCCTCTCCCCTTGCTAATGTATAAAAAAAACACTAAAAATAAACTCAAGGCTGCTGGATATTGACCCAGGGCCCTCCCGAAGCTATGCTGTGTCACTGTCTTTTTCTTCATCTATATTTCTATCTAGCATTTCTCAATTCCTCACTCCCCTCTTCAAGGAACCCTTCGATAGTTTGGGGCTGAACCCCAACACTGGATCCCTACATCTGCTGAACAAGAGAATCATTCTCAGAGTTCCTTCCTGGTCACAATGACTGTCTACCCTCTCTCTCTCTCTCTCTCTCTCTCTCTCTCTCTCTCTCTCTCTCTCGCACACACACACACACACACACACATACATACACACACTCAAACCATAACAAAAAACTAGTTTATTTTTAAATTTTAGTGACCATGGCCTGAGAACTCAGATTTAGGTTACCCTAAATTCCATGCTCCAACATGTAAGCATTTTCTTGGTGTTCTATAGTTTTATAGAATCAAAAAAGTCATAAATCAAGGAAAGCTTAAAANAGACTGATGGGTACATCTGAGGGGTGGATACAGCAAGTTGGGAGAAGCTTTTCTCTAGGTCTCAGATGCTATTTGATGACATTCTTAACATTTGGGATGATGAAAGATAGTGGTCTGCTAAGTTAATAGATTTCAGAATTTTTTTATCTATTGGTCACAAGATGTTAGTTCAGACTCAGAAGTGGGCAAGGAGTGGCTATGCAGGAGGCTAANGCTAGCCAAAGATGAAGTGATTAGCATCTGGANTGAAAACATCTGGACTTCTCCACATCACTGTAGTTCTAATTAGTCAATCTTTGCAGATACAGCTTCCCTCCAGGAATTCTCATTGATAGTACTAGTTTGGCCATGGTGAGGGAATGTATATCTTGTAGGCTTTAGAACTTAGGCACATCGCTTTTAGTTGAGCTCTTTCTTCAAGAAGCAAGAGTGCTGAATTCCAAATTCTTCTATATGTGCTATTTTGTTGGTGNTGGTATTTTTGGCTCTTTTGGGGGCCCCACCACCCAGCTTCCAAATAAATCACACACGGAGGCTTATTCTTACTTATCAATGCCCTCCCCTAGCTTGGCTTAGGTTCTTGCCAGCTTTTCTTATCTTTAATTATCCCATCTTTCTTTTGCCTATGGGCTTTTCCTTTTCCATTCATGTATACCTTTCTTTGTTACTCCATTACTGGTTGTGTAGCTGGGTGGCTGGCCCCTAGAGTCCTCCTCCTTCTGTCTCATTCCTTGATCTTTTCCTCTCCCCAGATTTCTTTCTATATATTCTCTCTGCCTGCCAGCCCCACCTAACCTTTCTCCTGCCTCACTATTGGCTGTTCAGTTCTTAATTAGACCATCAGGTGTTTTAGACAGGCACAGTAACACAGCTTCACAGAGTTAAACAAATGCAACATGAACAAAAGTAACACACTTTAAAATAATATTCCCTAACATTATTTGGCTGTTAAGGCTTAACCCCATATCACAGGCTCCACTANCCAGGTCTCCTCTGACTGCTGATTGGATAGTTCTATGATTTCTCCCTCTTCTAGAGCCTGGANTTGTACGACTAAGGTACTACTGTGTCTGGCTCCAGACTATGCTGTCCTCTTGACTTTCATCTCACTGTGTGTTTGTTGGCCTTTTCTCAGCAAGGNAGTAGAAAGAGCCTTGGTGTCCTNCAAGGCCCGAGCCCTATGTCCCTATCTCCAATAATAGTAACCCTTGGGTTTAGAGTTTCAGTGTATGAATATTGNGTCACAATCTATTCTGTAAATTTCACCCTNAGCATGACAAAACCAAAGTCCTTTTCCCAAGCAAAATACTCTTATCCCCAAAGCCCTCAAAGGCTTAACTGAACCATGATGAGACACAAGATACATTTATCCNGAGTCAAAATTTCTCTCCAGCTGTGAACCTGTGAAACCAGACAAGTCATATGCTTGTAAAATACAGCTTTCTAGCTGGAAAGATGGCTCAGCAGTTAAGAGTATTGGCTGCTCTTGCNGAGAACCTGGCTTTGATGCCCATCACCCACTTGGTTGTTCACAACTATCTGTAACTCCAGTTTCAATTAATCTGATGCCCTCTTCTGGCCTCTGAAAGCACTGCAGGCACATGTTGGGGAGAAACAAAACAAAACAAAGCAAAAACCCCATACATATAAAAAATAACAAATAAATGTGATATTAAAATACAACTATGACAGGCATTAGACAGATAGTCGCATGCCCAAAGGGAGATATATGAAAGAAGAAAGGAGAAAGGATCCTAAGCACATCTATAACCTAAGAAGGCTAAGTCCCTTAGATCTTACGTCTCGAGAATACACTCATAAACTCCGTCGAACTTTCAGGCCAACTGCTGTGCAGTTTTACCTTCTTGAGTCTGTGAGGCTGACTCCTCCTCTGCACAGAGTCCTGATCCTGTGTTTGGTTGGGTTCTATACAAGCAGCTCTCAATAAAAGACTGGCCCATGCACAGCTATCCAAACCAGATTCTCCCTACCTTCTCCCACCCTTAGCTGAATCTGAAAACATACCCTAAGTGAAGTGTCAGGCACAATGATCCTAAACCTACTTTGGGGGAACTCTTCTGTTCTTGAAAGACAGGGTTTGTTCACAGTAGAATAGTTTATGGTCTCATCAAATAGAATTCAAAAAGCATGACAACTTTCCTTCATTTTATTCCACTTTCTAATTTTACATTAAATGGACAGCATCTCTGCTGGAGAGATTCTCACCTCTCTCCGGCTGAGTGAGTATGCTTACAACTTGCACCAGTGATGTTTTTGTCAAAAGGCTCCATATGTCTTTAATACAAGAGTGTGGTGGTGCATGTCTGTAACCCCAGCACTGGTGAGGTGGACGAAGGACAACTGAGAGTTACCTTCACATACAGAGTTAGTTCCAGGCTAGCCTGGCCTACGTGATACCTTGTCTCAAAAGATAGATAGAGAGGAATCTAAATGTCTCAGAAGTAAGTACCTTTACCTGCTGAGACTTACAACCTGAGTTTGATCTCCAGGACACCCACTAACATACCCACACACACACGTACAAATAAAATAAAACAAATGTAATGTGAAAAAAGAAGACAGATATATAGAGGATAGACAGACAGATAGATAGACAGACAGACAGACAGACTGACTGACAGACAGACAGACAGACAGACAGACAGACAGACAGACAGACAGACAGATAGATAGATAGATAGATAGATAGATAGATAGATAGATAGATAGATAGATTGGTTTCCAGTATCCAAGGGTTCGTACTGTTTGGCTTAACAATCCCTTTATCTAATCACCTCTTTCCTTTGACATTTACTTATACAAAGGGATTAAGTCTGTCTCTTCCCAATTTTGCTTATTCCACTAAATAATTACAGCTACTCCACTAAATACCTAATTTTGTTGCTTCAACACTTGAACTAAATCAGCCAAGTTTTGTGCCACTTTAGAACAAGGATTACCTTTCCTCCAGTTGGCAAAAGCCTATTTTTCGTGTTCCTATGAAATGATCTGGTAACCATCATATTTGCATCAACATTGTGCTTATTAACAATTATTCTGCAAGAAAATGGAAGCATCCTATATTGTTCTTCATTTTGCCTTCTAAGCACTCCCCAGAAATTACCTGACTACNCCATTTCGACTGACAGGCACTTTGTAGTGAGTTTTTCCAAAATGATCCTCAGAATTATTTTATCCTTTCCTAATTACTCAGTTATAAAACCACTTTCACAGTTTGGGATGTTTGTTACTGCAGCGCCGTCTTTCTTGGTACTCTGATCTGCCAGCCTGCTATCACTCCCATAACAAAGTGTGACAAACTGGGTGGCTTGAATGACAAATTTATTTTCTCATGATTGTGGAGGGGGAGTTTGATATCAANTTACAGACACAGGCCCTTTCATATGGCTCCATCCCTGGTTTATAGGTTACTGGGCATTGTGTAGATGAGCATGACGGTTCTTTGCTGTATTTGCTGACAGCCTGAGCTGAAAATGTAGGGCTTTGATTAAATTCCACAAAGGAACTGTCCTTTCATAGAATGTCCACCTCACAGTGATCAGAATCTCATATGCTTGAGTTTTGAGGACCTTAGAAAGCTTGGATCTGGATGCATTTTTTACACACTTTCCTTTATGATTTCATGAATCTTGAGTGTTGAAAACAATGTAAAGGTAATAAACTCCCAGTTACACATCTCCAGCCCTGTCCTCTTCCACAGAATGAAAAATGCATCTGAACTTTAACNNGTTCCTCAAATGTAGACACTTCCAAAACACACGGTTTCCCACTGTGCCTTAAGCCTGTCACCTCTGTTTTCCCCAGGTCAGTAAATGNCATTACTATAAGTCCACTTATTCAAGTCAACAGTGGGACATAATGCTCTTCCTGTATTACCAATCCAAACTGTGAGGCACCACAAACTTCAAGACCTGTGTAAA